>WSZQ02016758.1:0-34957 GCA_019419845.2 Weissflogia rhopalogaster | reverse complement strand
GTCCGAACTGACTAACTCATTGCTGATTGAATTACTTCCGAACTAACGACTACCCAAGCCGCTGCACAATAACTACTATCTGCCCAACAACTAACTGACTGTCAAAGACTCCCAAGACTGCCTAGATTGACTGTACCGCCCCTTGGTCATTGGAATATATTCTGATTTCCATCGACCGTAATCGGACGCTATTCATAAAGTGAATAAAATGACGCTCGAACTAAATGTTTAACAAATATTTTCTCAGAAACTATCAGGTATTGCTTCCTAAGATGTTGACCATAATTTTCTCCAAAAATCTAGTAACCGACACTATTTTTAGTTTTGCAAAACTCATTTGACAGGGCGTAGACTCTCCTTGTAAGCAGAATGGCCATGCATGAGACAATTTTTAAGACAGTTGTTTTCATATTCTGAATAGTTGTTTACTACAAGTTAAACTGCTGCAAACCATCTTTCTTAATAAAAACAGCTGATATAAAATGTACAGTTTTGGTAGTGTTTTTTTCTAGGGCTTTCAATTACCGATTGTTCTCTATTTGCAGCTGTGAGAAAATGTTGCTAATCTCCACAGAAAACAGCGAAAGAACACTCAAGAATGTTAATGAAAATAGATATTACGTATACATTGTACGGTAATGTTGCAGATGTACAGTTAGCAAACGTAATCGAGATTTGAAGACGTAAGAATCCACAAGTCGATGAAGATGAGGTTCTAAATTGAAATACGTTTTATTGTTGCGCGTTTTGATTTACCGTCCCGTTTGTGGAATTCATTCAGCACGAATTTCGTATTGTAATACAAAAAAAAATATACGTAACTACGTATCTACAATATTAAGAACCAAGAAAATCTAAAGGTAACAATATTAGCCAGTGTTATTTATGGGTCTGTAATATTGAAATGAGTATGATTGTTACGCGGTTGTCGCGGTTTTATTATTCAGGTTTAATTCCCGCTTCGAACGCGGGGCCTGATCTAACAGGGCCTTACTTACTCGCTCACTCAACTGATGTTAAAAATGATTTACAGTTAACAAAATGGTGTTTATTTGTTAGTTGTACAATTTGTGGGTGTCGACTACGTGAACGTGCAAAACAATGTGGTGAAGAGAACTTACGCAGCGTAGGGCTAGCTGAAAGTAAACGAGAGCGAAAAGGCGCGCGCAGAGGATTTTTATACCCCTACACGACCGAAACTTAAGCTAACATGGCGTCCTCGACACCCGAGTCTGGCCGAAGGGTGCAGGGTGACAAACTTAAATTATAACGCCATCTCTCTGCGCAGCGGAGCGATACAATGATATTGAAACGTTTACAATAATAAGATGTCAATTTTCTGATATATATAATGTTCTGGACTCCTAGGTGGAGCATAGAGCTTCATTGAGTGCTTTCCAACGGACTCTGTTCTTGGCGGTTGCCTTGGCCTCACTCCATGTCATGTTATTATCTTTCAGCTCCTCAATTATTGTTCTTTTCCATGTTTGGGCTGGTCTGCCAACTCTTCGTGATCCCTGTGGGTTCCAGTCCAATGCTCTTTTAGCTATGTCTTGGTCATCGCGTCTGAGGATGTGGCCTATCCATCCCCATTTTCTCTTTCGTATTTGTTACGATATCGAGATTTCGTTGTGGCATCTGAGTAGGTCTTCGTTCGAGATTTTGTTAGGCCAGAAGACACGTGATATGATTCGCAGGCATTTGTTTACGAATACTTGCAGTTTGTTTTTATTTTTGTTTGATGCTTTCCAAGTTTCACAGCCATAGAGCAGTACGGATTTTACGTCTGTTCTGAATAAACTAAAACTAAAATATTTTTGTGTGTTGTGAGTATATGCTGGACCTCCAAACTTTGTCAAGAGATCTAAACGAATTTTGGGCTTTCTTTATGCGATTGTGTATGTCCGCATCAGTTCCGCCTGTCTTGTTTATTATACTTCATTTTCTGATGCTACTTGTACAAATAATCTGACACAAAACTTGTATAATACATTATTTGATCAAATATCTTGAAATAGAAACATTGAAAGTCAATAGTAAAAACAGTTTGAAATGAAATTATTTTTTACTGTGTTACTTTGTAAGTTTAACCGTATAACATTTGCAAATTTGGTCACTACTCTTCACGTGCACGTATGTTAATTTTCCAAAACCGCCGACGTGCACGTATGCGGGCCAGACCTACTTCTTTCCAACCATTCTTCCTTCTTTCCTCCGAGGGGCCACACCGCACACGGATTTCATTAAGTTTCGTTGGCTTTAGCCAACATAAAGAGAGACCCCCCACGAAAAGTCGCACTTGTTTCGATGTACAGTTACATCGCTCAGTACACTCGCTTAGCATGTATTGATATGCGCTGTGGGTCGCTGTCGCCGGTTTATTCTGCACGCATCCATCGAACACACAACGTTGAATTGAACTTAAGCCATTCTTAAACATTATTAAACTTCTTAAATAAACCTATACTTCAACTTTAAACTTTAAACATAAAATTAAAATACACAATAAATCTTTAATTTATGCATTTTTGAGAAGACAAGAATTGTTTGTTCCTAAAAAAACTTTGAAAAATGTTTTATAAATCACCTGTGTTTAAACTTTTAATTGTGTTGGTGATTGTCTTACTGATTACCACCAGTGATGCAAGGAAAAGAAAAAATAAGAAAATTCGAGGTACTTCAAATAAAATGGTTTTGCGAGAGAAAGAGACGAATGCTGTTAACTTTATAAGGTGAGCTTTTAGTTTTTATTCCATTTCATTTTATATTATATTTATATTATATTATATATTTTTTAAATGTATTTGGTCCGAAGACCTGACCATCGATCTAACTGGTCCTTCAGCCTGGAATACATTTTTATCTTTTATTGTTTATTTTTGTTTACATGTTATTGCGATTGTAAATGTGATGTTGTTGTTATTGTTGTGCTGCTGATATTGGACCTTGATGTGGAGTGATAGTGTGAATGCAGTCAGTGGTTTCTTGTTGTGTGCTGGTTTTTATTTTTTTGCTGAGTTGCGCATTGCGATTGTTGAATGGTTCTTAATTGTGATTTTTATATGAGTGAATTTTAATTGTGTGAATTTTTATCAATAATAAATACACACATGTGGGGTGCCCACCCCGGGGACTAGAACCCCGTCCGCCTGCGTGGTAAGTCGAAGCACTACCAACTGTGTGTGAACACCCCACTCAACCGGGCAATAGTATAAAAAGAATTGTAACTTCATCAATTATACTGATATTTGCCCAGTGAATGATGCGATCGGTGTTCATTTGGTCTATGTGCAAATTTTATTTGCTTCAGCCTTGCTCTTATCCATCTTACTTCATCCAGGAATTATTATTTTCTTCTCAGATTGGCTGTAATGCGATTAATCTACGGATTAGCAGCACGCTTCGGCCTCGGCGAGCAGATATCTGGTGCTCTCAACGGTGCTTTCGTTCCGCCCGGTGTCGATCCCGACTACGACTATGGAGATGATGATGGCTTCGGGTTACTCGACCGTGAAGATGACTACGATTACTAACCCAATCTACGTACCCAAATACAGAACGTAACTTCCTAATCAAAGAAGAAGAAAATGGGCAGAATTTAAATAAAATGGCACATTCTTGAATAATTTATGATAATCCAAAGACTTGTAAATACGTAGTTATAAATTATTTATTTATTTATATGTGAAAGACATAAGCACAAAAATTATTATTTATTTCCAAAATAAAATGAATACTCTGCTGTATTTTAGATCGAATACCTCTATGAATCTGTAATTATTACCCAAATGTTTATCTAGAGATCTTGTTCATGTCCCTGTGGACCTCTCTAAAGTGTTTGTCTACTACCCTAACAATCCTAGCCCAAGTCATAAGATTCTTCAGTTCTATTGCATATTCGAAACCTATCTGGGCCTGTGACGATGTCCCATAGTTTAACCCTGAATAGATCTTCCGCAGGAAATGACCCTGTAGTGTTCTCTGCTAAGAATAATTTTGTCTATTTAACAATCCTCGTCCCAGTCAAAGTTACCTCAAATCTATCGAATACTTTTATGGCTGTGTAATTATTCTACATATGTTTATCCAGAGATCCTGTATGGGAAATTAGTATTTAATAATTTCTATTAATACACTGGCAAATTTCAAGAAAGTTATATTTTTACATACCCACCCTATGAAACCTTAGAAAAATCCAGGTAACTAAAACGGCGCTACTTATACGTAACACACCACCCGATCGAGGGTTGCTTTTTCCGAACGGCCGCCCTGTCCCTCACCTCCCTCACTTGTAAGGCTTCGTCCAACTTGCGACCGCCGTGGAGGCGGCAGTAACACACGCAACGCACATGGAGCTCAAGCCCGACGAGCAAGTGCCGCAACTGGCGGCATGCTACACCATCGGCGAGCTGCTCCACCACCAGCCGGATACGGCGGCGGCCACGGTGGTGCTCAAGAGCGACGCGCCGCCGGAGGTGGCGAAGTACGGTGAGTGAAGTGCAGCGACGGCAGTGGCAGTCGACCGATTGGCGGTTTAATTAGATTTGCGATTAATGCCACCCCTCGGGGCATAGAGGAGGGACATGTCGCTAAATGTAATTATTTATTATTAAATTAAACCCTTCTTGGCGCACGTAGATTTCCTCGAAGGTATCTCGCATGAGGAGTATGCTGTTGGCGGTGTTGGTGATGACATCGTTTCGAGCAGTGGCGGTTGTGGGGGTATTGGTGGTGTTAATGGAACTGCAGGAAATGGTGGCGGCGCCGGTAACGGTGAAGTTTCCAATGATGGTGGAGGCGCCAGTTATGAAAGAGTCGGGGAGTTGCGCGGGACATCGGGGAAGAGAAAACAAAGAAGATACAGGTATATTTTTTCATTTTTCATTAGTATACAAAATGGTCGACGAAACCTCAGAATAATCTCAAATATATTCTAACATAAACAAAGTATACAAGAAATCTATTCAAACAAAATCCGGTTGCGGATTATCAATTGGGCACTCTAGCCATGTACCAATTGTCCTCCATACTAAAAAGCTTGTGGATGTGGTAGCAGAGCGTGGTATTTTGATCTTGCTTGGAGTTGCTGGTGGAGTTGGTGGTACCTTGTGACCTGGAGGGGAATCGATTGGCGAGGCTTCGGAAGAGTTATCGATGTCCGCTATTGGTTTAGGTGCGCTACTGGGTTGACTTAGGACGAACATTTGGATAGTGAGAATTTTGGAGAAACAGATGTGGGAATAGAGGTATAGCAAAATAGTTGAAGAAATGTAAATACTAAATCTAAAGTATGCCAAAATGTGGCGGGAAACGCCACAAGCTAAAAGGGGCACACTCTTACTTTTCACGCGGTTTCGCGACTTTTATTTCCTTTTTTTATATGCGCTTGCGGTTATATCCTCGAGCTCTAAATTAATTGCCGCGGGGCACTGAGTCTCCGACAGGCTCCAAACAACAAGGGTGTACTTATAAAAGACTTAAGTACAAACCAACCATCTTCTCGTGCCACGGTCGGAAGAGAACAAGATCGAGTCGAAAGTGGGTGCGACTTAATTTGCCCAGACGACGCCAACGCTCAGTAGCGTCGCGCACTTGCCTCCCTGGTTATCTTCGCGAACAGAGCTCCAAATTGAAATATTAATGGCGACAAGGAATCAGCGCATCACAGCACTGAACACTTATAACAAAACATCCTTCAAAAAGTTCTTCTTGGACCATTTGTTCCACATTCAAAACAGAAAGAGGAGTCTTGGAGCACATCAACTTGCAATAATTTAAAGATATCCATGAAGATTATACAGAAGGGAGACCCTAAACCTGAAGTACACAGATGCCCCAAATGACCTTAATGTGCCACTCACAATAACCAAAGGTAAAGAAGCGCTTTTCTCGATGTTCCAGAACAACTTTTTCTAACTATCAATTGGAAGAACTAGAGAGAGCTTTCCACAAGACTCACTACCCTGATGTCTTCTTCCGGGAGGAACTAGCTCTTCGGATTGATCTGACCGAAGCTCGGGTCCAGGTGTGGTTCCAGAATCGTCGTGCGAAATGGCGTAAACAAGAGAAGAATATTCCCAAAAGTCAACCGACACGTAGGTTCATCTACTCCTACTTTGTATACCTAACCTAAGTCTACTTAACCTATCTATTAATAATCTACGTATAGATAACCTAGCTATAAACAACATACACATGTTTAACCTAAGCCAACTCCAACTTGCCCTCAGCTAACCTACCATCAACCTAACTTCAACCTATTCTAAACATAACCTAGTGAAGCTAACCTAGTCAACCTAACATCCACCTTGGCTCAACCTTACCTAACCCCACCAAAACCTAACCTAACCTAATCTAGTCTTAATATAATAAAACAAATCATAGCTGTCATAATATCTGAACCTCACCTTCTACCTGTTATCAACCAAATAAAACAAATCGTAATTTAACATAATATTACATAAGCCTAATCTAGTCTAACCTAATTTAATCTAACCTTATTTAACATAACCTAAAAATAAGAGAAACAGAATGATTAATAAATATTCCAGTTTCCGTCTGTGCTACACCACTTGAAAGCCCACTCATGCAAATCCCTCCAGATGTGGGCCACTCGTCTGCGAATCTCTTCAGCCTGGGTCTGGAATGGCCCATGTTGAATCCCTTCCAGCCTTCGAATGCGATGCACCTCTCTCTGGACTCCGACGATGGGATACTCAACGAGACGATCCTCATTGCTGACAGGATAACCAACTCCCTGCAATTACCGCCCGTAAACGGAGTTAATATGGATAATATACTGCTCGGCGAAGATTTCACTGATCGTATTGGCCTAATGCAGGCTATAGATCACAGTCAGGAGCCGATAACAATCGATCCTGAATTGTTAACGCTTAAACCCAAATTACTCAACTGATATTCTTATGTTAAAAGTTATTAGAACAGGACAAATTTATAAGCTTTTATAGGACCTGATGTGATTGAAAACACTACAAACCGCAATATATTTTAATTGCCAAGGAAAAGCCTTTAAAAATATTATTAAACTTTGTTTTTAACTTTAACTATTCTTTTTAACTTAAACTATAATTAAATTGTTAATTATAATGGTATGGTGTTAATACTGCAAGGCGTATTTTAGAAATAAAAGGTTTTGTAGAAGATTTATTAGCTTTTTTTTAACTTTTAATTTTAAAAACTCAATTTTACCAGTCATTGAATTCATAACCATTCCAGACAATTTATGTAGGAACTCGAAATGACTAATTAATATAAAAGGAAAGTCGTCTCCTCTACTCAATGTCCGGTTCGAATGACCATTTGTTTGTAATTCGTTTGTAACTTGCAGATCGAAAATTTGAGTGTGCTTTTTTTTTCTAATTAATCCTGGGCGGTCAACGCCACTAGCACTGCGACCAGCTCTGATCTATTGTGTATGAACCAGTACTATGGGTCAATAACGGAGATTACCTTAGAAAAGGCCAGAATCTCCTTGACCGACTTCCCTTTAAATTCAGCAAGGCTTAGCTGCTCGCTGCCTAGCAAAAAAATTTTTCCGGTGCCCTGGGAAGCACAAGTGCAGAGTAGGTGCTCGGTTGTTTCCACCTCCGACTTACATAGTCTGCAGCTTGTGAGATCGCCTTTGACAATATTGGCTAATTGGTACAAGACCTCGGCATGACCTGTTAGTAGGCTAACAAGTAGCCTAATATCGCTTTTCTTTAGCTTTATAATTTCTTGGGATTTATTGTGTGATACATCTAGCATGAGTGTGATACTACCGCTCAATCGCTGGACAAAGGATCCGAAACGAAAGTGTGATCATGGTCACTCCAGTTCCAGAACTGGTCTCTTATCTACCAAGACGGACAGCACCAACAACAATGAATTAAATTGGACACACATTTCAAATGCGCCGCAACATATTCTCAATCCTATTCCAACGCTTATACCTTCTCGCAATCACTCTCCTACCCCAAGTGTTTCTCTATTCCTAATCTTAGTCAAAATCTGGAATCCAGTGGCAGTCATTTAGTCAGCAGTCCTAGCAAAGTCTCCCAGTTCTGATTTCAAGCCTAGTCCAAACCCTACATCTAGTCTTAGTCCTGTCCGACTTTCTATTCTCAGTCGTAGGAACAATCCTAGTCCACATCCTAGGCCTCAATTTACTTCCAGTCTTAAAAAGAGTTCTAGTTCCAGCCTCCCAGTCCTAAACCAACACCTAATCCATAGTCCTAGCCCTGGCCCAAGCCAAGGAAAAAACCTCTAAATATTCTTAATATCTATGTTTGCTTTAGGATGGTCCACGAACACATTTAATAAACAATTATTTATTGTAATTGTATAACGCAATTGTATTTCTTTAATCAGTTTAAACAATTTATTGATTCAAATTGATATAAGAAAAATTACAAAAGTGAATGGTGGCGTCATCTATCAATCAATGACACAACTTTATGTATTGAAATCTAACTTTTCAAATTTAAATCTATAAATAACAGTCAATATTTATTTGAATCGATACATAATGTTATATAATTCATAATGAACTTAATTTTAACCAGGAATTTGTTAATATTTCAAAAATGTATAATTAAATAACTAATGTTCATAGCAGCGACAACTATTAGTGAATTTCGCAACATACACTTTAATATTATTCAAACTTTTGAGGTTATTGCTAATATTTTCAAATGAAATCAAAATAAATCACAGAAAAATACTTTATTAAATAATCCATCTTCATACAAACATTAATTAACTTCAAACAAATATTAACTATTAAATAAATATATATTATCAAAAAAATCTTAACAATCTTCATCACTACCACTCAATTCTTCATTAATCTCAGTAGTTTTAACCGAAAAACTCTGATTATTATAACATCCTCGAAGTTTACAAACCAAATCACCCCATAAAAAGTTCCGCTTGCAAATTGGACAACATCCATCGACTGGAACATATTCTCCTGGTTTTAAATAAACTTTACTGAGACAAATTAAATGTGCCTTCAAACTGCACTCCGAATGAATACAGGTCAGTTTGTTTTTCTCTATTAATTCCTGGCAAATGCTACAGATGTCTACAATTGCTTCTAACTCACATTCTGGAGTGTTATTTTTTTGTTGAGACGCCGTTTTCGCTTTGGAAAGCTTCTTACTTATGACAGTACCCTCCTCAATAGGCATATGTAAAGGTGGTCGTCTTTCCAAAGGGAAAGGCTGCTTAAAACGTGGACTCAGCCATTGTACAGTCAAAGGCAGGCGATTCCAAGGTCCCACACGAAGCATTTCGCTTAAAATGCGAAGACAATAGTCGAATACCTTCTCACGAGCTTTTTTTCGTGCCACACTATTGAGGCGACGTGATATTGTTGGATGTTGCCAAGCCCATTCAAACTAAAACCAAAATTTAATGTTAGCAGTGTATTTCATTAGTTTTACAGAACTTTCTTTTTATTTTTCTTCGTTTTAAAACTATAGAAACTAGTTTTATAACGTTCTAAAGTATTTTTAAAGATTCCAAAGGTTTATAAATTGTTTTACTTACTCTAAGGGCAGCAATATCATTAGGAAAACCATGGATAATCATTACCATTGTCCTGTAATTGAAGATATGTCTATATTTGATGATTTAAAGTCCTTTTAAGGGGTTTTAATGGGATTAAAGAGGAATCTAGGGTATTTACAAAAGCATAAAATTTTAAACTTTTTGGGATTTCCTGAAAGAATTCAGTGTTAGCAATGAAATTAACTTACCAAGGCCCTCTATTACTCGTTCTACGTGCACCCCCAGCTTGATGGCCTTTATTATGTTGTTTTATTCGTCGGTTTGGATTCACTGTGTATCCTATATAAGTCCTTCCCAAATATTTAGGGTTTTCACAATATAAAAGATAAACGCCGTGAAAATTCTCAATAATATTAGTGCCGGACATTATATAATCTACTACCACTTGTAATTATCACTTATTTTCTTGGAAATTTACTTTAAAATCACGAGAAGTAACACTTTTCTTTTCCGGTTTAAAATTTTGAGGTTAAGCGTTTTTAATTCGAAGAAGTGCACAACGACGACATCTCAAGTTGTAATTTCCCCAAAACGCGTTTTTGTCTCTTTCAAAAATTCATTAACTTTAAAGGGCTGTAGCATTTTTAATTGCATTATAATAATTATTGTAAGTTTAATTACAAGATTCCTGAATGTTAAGTTCCTATAAATTTGATTCAGTAATTTAATAACAGGTGACGTTGTAGTTTAAAGTTTTCTACATTAACCTATAGATGTCAGTAGGAACATTGTTGAACTTTATGCCTAAATTTAGTTGCTGACGTTTTTCGCTCAATGCCGTTTTTTAGCGTTAATTGCAACATTCGTTAGCCCGCACCCAAGGCGAGGAAACTCCGCAGGAAATAACCCCAACCGTCTGGCAACAATCAGGAGTGATAAACCCCATTTCGACGCCAAAAAACACGTAAGAACCCATCAAACTGTCTATAACCTGTTGCCCAACTGAAACTACATCCTATTCATCCAATATCATCCATTTTTGTATCAATAAACAATGGAAGTTTCCATATTCAACCACAAAATATGCTGTGTTACGTTAAATACTAAATTTGCATTGATTACTCACGCAAGCATGGAGGCGCCAGGAAACACGGTAACAAGTTTATCTCTACATTCTTCCATTTTAAAGATGCTAGGTTCTAAAATGTTCTAATGTAATTCATTAACATATAGGTGAATAAAGCACAATGGAGACGAATCCATCATCGAGCCAGAACAAGAACAACATGCTGGAGCAGACGCAGCAGCAGGTGAACGAAGTCGTTGGCATTATGCGCGTCAACGTCGAGAAAGTCCTCGAACGGGATCACAAACTCTCCGAGCTGGACAATCGGGCTGAGATTCTTCAGGAAGGGGGTAAACGATTCGAGCAGCAGGCGCAGAAACTGAAGAGGAAGTACTGGTGGCAGAATCTGAAAATGATGATCATTCTTGGCGTAATTGGCGTCATATTGCTCATCATCATTATCTGTGAGTAACTAAATTGTTTCCATATTGCATAGTTGCATGTCGTGCCAAACTTAAACAGTACCAATTTATTTAACATAAAACTGGTTTTGATTATTTATGACTCATTTTTTATTAATTTCAAATTTTATTAAAATTGGAAAGGAACTAAATTAGGTTCCAGAACAAACGGTTCGTTTGTTTGAGATATTATCTTGATCTATTCAAAAATATTCCTTTAATTTCAAGCAGCAATTGTGCAGTAGTAATTACGAAGTTGCAGTTCATAAAATATATAGTGTTCTTACGTTTAGTGATCTTTAAACGCGTTTTTCTAACGACATTGTTTTTCGATTTTGCGTAGGCGATTGAGAAAATTCTACTCAACCAATTTATCTGTGTGATGGCTCATTATCTAATTATCTATAAATTAAATTCTCTAGAATATGCCGTCAATTGTTCTTTGATAATACGTTTACAATTTAATGCCAAGATGCGTTTTAAATTTAGAACTGTATACAAATATGGAATTTTAACTTTTTATGAGAATACTCGTCGTCATACTCAAGATAGTTTTATAAACTTTTCAAAAACTATACGGTTTTTAGTTTTCGATCAAAATTAAAGACGCAACGCAGCTGATTACAGTTTCTCAGCAAGGCGATAGAAATATTGATAGAATATATCGATTGATTAATGTGAAAAAAGACATAGTGTTTGTGGAGGTGAGGGTGCCGGTTGATTATGAGTGATAGATGTTGATGATATATACATAGTTTATTACAAAACATGTACGAAACGTTTACAAACACACAACAAACAATACAGTACAAACCGCGAGGTAGTGGCAAAGATCTTGACGGTACGAAAGCAGCAAACTAGCAGCAGTATTATTAATGAAAGCAGGTGTAGAAGGGAATTAGTAGCAGGGAAAGATAAGAAATAGCATGTACAATCTACAAGGAGATACAAGTGATCTGCAAGGTGCAAAAGAAGGACGCAAAAGAAAGAAGAAACACAGACATATATTCCAAAGTTTCATTGCTATTTCCCTGCTTTCGCTTTTACACCTTAATATGTTCCTTCCATATCCCTGAAGAGCTAACGTGGAGCCCCAAATACTTAAACACCCTTTCCAACATCCCCCATGCAAACCAATTCATCCATACTCTTCCGCCTCCATAATTTTCTGCAGACCATCCATTTCGTTTCGTTTTATTCACAACTCCGTTTATCATATACACCTCCTCTCTAACATAACTTGCATTCCAAATATGGCTAAAGAAAGAAAGTAGTAATTTTTACAATTAGATCGAAAAAAAACTGGCGAGGTACCATCAATTGAACGGTGAAAAACACTATTCTGCTTACATAAACAATGCGTGTTCAACCACTAAATTGCTTTATCATTTCGGAATTGGCTTGTGAAATACATCACGTAAATTACATGTTCGAATAATCGCGAATGTAAACCACTGAGAATACTTTATACTTTGTGTCAGCATTATGAGCTATAACTTCGTAAATACTACAGTTATCAGCTTGAAATTTTCAGGCAATATTCTTATAGAGTATGGCTACTGATTTAAACTATTTCCAAACAATCTATTTTTGTTGGCATGGTAAATAAAGTTGCCCTTTAAAACCTAATTAAAATTAAATTAAGATCTTCAAAATCAGATAAAAACCTAAAAACCCTTTCTTTCTTAGTTCGATTTTACCGATCATTTATTGTTATGGCTATTATGATATTTAGCTATATGCAAGTCTTTTTCAATGTAATTAGTCATATCATAAAAAAAAACTAGTTAAAATCAGACTGCTAAAGGTTTGGCAAAACTTGATTTCACTCGATTTTCTTTATATTTTTCCGTTTAACATGTGCATATTATTATTTGATTAGCACCGCTTTTTTGTTCTGTTTATGTTTGCTTTTTGGGACCGCACTCATAAATAGCTTCTATTTGGTCCTAGTCTCAATCAGTTCGTCGCTTGGCAGCGAGGAGTCGACGCCTGCGGTGCAGGCTACTCCGGCCATGGCAACACCTGCACCAGCACCACCAGCGGCTCCAGCTCCTGCTTCTGGTTAAGAGAATAAAAGAAAGACATTTCAAAAGGATGGCGATTTCTTCAATTCCGTACTCCTGGACCTACATATAACGTCGACGAACTTTTATAATGGATTTAATTCATCAAAATCATCATCAAATGCACGTTTCTCACATTTTTTTCGTCTTTTTCTCTTGTTTTTTTTTTTAATTCTTTTATTTTCTCTTAATTATTTTTTCTTCTTTATTAATATTTCACTTTTTCTTTTATGTTTCTTTTTTTTCTACTATTGAGATAATTTAATAATGAAATAATGCCAAATTGTGCTTTATATTGTAATGGTTTCCGTTGCTCTAAGTTGCTTTTAGTGAAATTTATCTTGGGAGGGTCTTTTTAGGAGATTTCCTTTATTTTCAACTACTTATCATTTATGGATGCCTGTGAAATGAAATATCCTTGATGGGTTATAGCGCTGTTTATTGTATCTTATCATATTCGTAGATTTATTATCTGTTTTTTGTGATTAACTATATATTATATGTGAGATTAAGAATAATTACGATTGCTATCGAACTTATTTTGTATTTGAATTTCTATCGGCTAATAGGCTAATTTTGTGGCATGATTGTAATATTATTAATTCACGTTAAATTAATAAACTATATACCAACTGAATGTGTTGTTCTTTTTTTGGTTGTTTGAGAATAAATATTTGCAATATGACCAAAGGTTTATTTCAGATTAACAAAATTGTGTCAAATGGAGAGGTTCATACTGTGTCCGCTGGGATTTTAATGAATGTTGATAGACATGTAGAATAGACCTAACAACAATGGAAAATCGAATTTTCCTATTTGGATTTTTGAGAATAATTAAATTTTAACGGCCTCTCACTGCTTACTATGAATACAAAGAGACATATTCTCTCAACAATTAAAAGCACAAACTCTTCCTCTTGCAGAATCCAACAAAGAAAGTATGTTAGTTACTATAGTTTCTGAGAAATTCAATTTTTTTGTAAAGCGTTTTTTTTTATACATTTTTTAGATATTTTACCATGTGGAACAGAAAACTTCACAAAAGACTAGATTATGTTAAGTTACATTAAATCAACGTTATGTTAAGTAAGATAATGTTAAATTAGATTAATGTTTAAGATTGAAAAAGTGTAAATAAACACGGGCTCCACAGCTGGCCCATTAGCTCAGTTGGTTAGAGCGTCGTGCTAATAACGCGAAGGTCGCGGGTTCGATCCCCTCATGGGCCAAATTTTTTAGAACTGAATCACAATTAATAAACTTTAACATTTCTGCAATTATCTCCCTGTAATTTACGCGTCTTATCACCAGTTTTTAATTTATTGAGTTAATACCAACTCAATTAATTACTTACTCTACATCATTCTAATACCGCATGTAAAATAAGTATTTAGGATTTGAATTAATTATGAGACCACTTTTATTAAGTACACTTGATAACAAAACCCTGATAGCGTTATCAATATTTTTTAAACAATTCAAATTTCTATACATTAAATTTATCGAACCGTGATGTGTGGCTCGTTGGTCTAGGGGTATGATTTTCGCTTAGGGTGCGAGAGGTCCCGGGTTCAAATCCCGGACGAGCCCGCGCTGTTTTGTCAGATTCTAATATTTTATAATCATTTTTTTATATTAGTTATCCAATTATCTATACGATTTCTCCAGGATTATTATTTTTAACAAGAATTTGAGGTTATATTTTAAGATCGTATCAAATTAAAAATTCATGAAGTTTGGTAAAGGTACCAAACGCAAAATTCGAAAATTTCGTTATAAATCCTAATATTTTATCATTACCCACAATGTTTAGATGTATTTCCATCAACAATAATCAATTTACCTTTATTTGTTAACATACAAAAATGAAAATTACGTTTTCTCAGCCATTTGTGGAGATAAGTTAGTGCAGTTTGGTATCATTAAAACCAAATTTCATTATAAATCCTAGTATTATATCATTATATCCAATTGTTAGATATTTTCATTAACAATCAACAATCTACATTTGTTTTTAAGGCATAAAAATGAAATTTGTGTTTTCTCAGCTATTTTTGAAGATGAATTAGTGAAGTTTGGTAACATTAGAAAACAAAATTCGTTAGAAATTCTAGTATTTTATCATTACCTCCAATTGTTAGGTATTTCTATAAATAATCATTAATCTGCATTTATGTTTGAAATATAAAAATGAAAATTGCTTTCTCTCGGTTATTGTTGAAGATAAATGTTCGAAGTTTCAATCATTAGAAAATCATTAGAGAATTATTAGAAAACAAATTTCGTTACAAATCCTAATATTTTATCATTTTCTCGTAATATTAGATATTTCCATTAACAGCCATCAATCTGATTTAATTTTTAAAAACAAAAATGAAAATTACTTTTTCTAAGCTAATTTTGAAGATAATTTGTGATCTTTGGTATCATTAGAAAAATTTGCTTCTGATATAAATCCTAATATTTTATCATCATCTCCAATTGCTATATATTTCCATTAACAATCATCAATCTACCTTTATTTTTTAAGATATAAAAATGAAAATTGCGTTTTCTCAGCCATTTTTAAAGATAAATTAACCAACTTTGGTATCATTACAAAGCAAATTTCCTCATCAATCCAAATCTGTTATCAATTTTTGCAATTTTTATCAATTTCAATTATCAATAATCCATCAATTCTTATAAATAAAAAATAAACAAGACCTAATAGACATCCAAAAAATCATAAACATCCTAGTAAGTGTCCCCTAACCTATCTAATTCGTAGCAGAGCCCATATATAAATAAATAAAGATAATTTAATAAAAAAAAGAAAAAAGAATCCTCCCCGGCGGGGAATCGAACCCCGGTCGCCCGCGTGACAGGCGGGAATACTCACCACTATACTACCGAGGACTTGGTGTAAGAATATAGTGGTACTTGTTATTTTAACCTATATTTTTGAAAATTAAACAACTAAAATTCCAAAAAAGAACTAAAATCTCTATTAAAAAAATGTCTCAACTTAACAGACATTTATATCGGGTATTTAGGCAATAAGTGTGTAAGATAAAAGGTACTTCTTAAGTTTTTTAATGTTTTAAATTGATTTTTTTGTTTGAAATTAAACATGGGTTGGCAGCACTGTAAGAGATAGCCTCAAATCTAACCTAAAAACACCGCATGTTTCTTATGTTATTTGAAGCGTGTTTGAAAGTTGCTAGAATGAAAACAAGAAAAATGTTAAATAATTTGTGTTAATCATTAACAATTGTTATTAACTATTGTAAAATATAATAAAGGAGTGTGTAGTATATTCAGTGCGTTGATAAAACGAGTTTTTATAATGACGAATAAAACTCTTTCTAAACGAAAGTTGCCTGTTGAGGAAATTCAAGAAAAAGAAATTTTGGAGGTAATATTTCACGAATATTTCAATAGAAAAACTTTATTTTTATAATGTTTACTTAGTAATACGCATGTTATTATAAATTTATAAGTAATAACATTTTAGATATGTAATGAGAAAGTTTTTTTTGTTAGTTTTTACAATATGTTTCCGACTTTTAGGAAGATGATGATGATTTACTCGCTGTAGTTAATGGAGAAGACGAAGATTCTTCCGATTCTGATGTTCAATACGATGATAGTGATGAAGATGAAAATTCTGATGAGGAGGTTGTTGCTGATGAAAACTCTGAGGAAGACTCCGAAGTAGACGAAGAAGACTCACAGGAAGAAGAAGAATCTGAAGGTCCAGATTTTAATGAAGAAGACTCAGAAATCGAGTCTAATCTTGAAGAAGAGACTTCTGAAGATGATAGTGATCGTGACGAAGAAGAAAAGAATCTGCCAACAAAATTCGTCAAACCAAACAAAAAATCGTTACAACAACTTACAAAAAACAACACCTCCACCAATGATACTGAAAAAAATAGGAAAGAAGATGAATACGCCGATGATTCCTCAGATGAGGAAGACATAAGGAATACAGTTGGTAATATACCAATGAATTGGTATGATGAATACAAACATCTTGGTTACGATTGGGATGGGAAGAAGATTCTTAAGCCTGAGATGGGTGATCATCTGGATGAGTTTTTGAAAAAGATGGAAGATCCGAACTTCTGGCGAACGGTTAAGGATCCACAAACTGGACAGGATGTCGTCTTGAGTGAAGCTGATCTGAATTTAATCAAGAGAATTCAAGGTCAGATGATTCCTGATGAGCAGTTTGACGAATATGCTGTAAGTTTTTTTGGATTTTTGGTTTTTAAGTAGATAATTTATTTGTTTATAAAATGCTTTATACCGAAGTTAGATTTGACGATATTAAGATGAGATAAAAAGGGGGATAAGATTGGTTTTGTTAAGTTGGATTAGGTATGTTAGATTATTAGATTTTGTAAGTTTATAGATTGAATCAGAAATTCACAATATTTTTTGTTACGGCCGACTTTTAATGTTTTCAAAACGTCCCCCTGTTTGAATTAGTTTAATTTTGCCTTTAGGCCAAATTGAGCCCTCTCAGAAGGATCCGTAAGATATTGTACAACAATAAAAATGAGAACCAGTGGTTGATTACCCATGTTTAGTTATGTTTTTAAAATATGGCGACACACTTATAGAATTTCTCAGTACATTAGCATAGAATCACTAGGATTACAGATGTTTAACTGTTAGCTCACAGGTTTAGGTTGTTGTGGGGTTATGTATGTTTTGTGAATAGGTTAGACGTATGTAGGTTATTTTTGTTTAGTATTTAATTTAAAAACGACTAAATACTTATTTAAAGCAACTTGTTCAATGAGTTAATACAGTGATTCTCAATGTTTTTTTTTGTGGGTACTCAATAATATCATAAGATAACCTTAATTAAAAGTAGATTGGTTAGTTACTAGTTTTAAATTATTTTTAAACCTTGTAAAAAGTTTAAAATTATCGATTAAGAACATACTAGCAATGAACAGCATTACATCATGGTGAAAGTCTTATTAAATAAAACTGTTTAATTCTTTTAGCCCTGGATCGAATGGTTCACCTCACAAGTCGAACAAATGCCACTCCGTAAATTCCCAGACCACAAACGCTCGTTCTTACCATCAAAAAGCGAAGCCAAGAAAGTTTCCAAACTCGTGCACGCCTTAAAAATGGGCTGGCTTAAAACCAAAGCCGAAAAAGACCGCGAACGTGCCAAGAAAGCCCCCCAGTTCTACATGCTCTGGAGTACGGACGACCAACAAGATGAGGAAATGCGTCGCATTCACAAACACATTGCCGCCCCCAAACGCCATATGCCTGGCCATGCTGAATCTTATAACCCACCACCTGAATACCTCTTTGACGAACGCGAAATGAAGCAATTCGAACGCCTTAAGAACGCTCCATGGAAACGCAAGCTGCATTTCGTTCCAAAGAAATACGACTCGCTGCGAAAGGTCCCTAGCTACCCAAGGTACATCAAGGAAAGATTTCTGAGGTGCTTAGATTTGTATTTGGCACCTCGAGCCATCAAAATGCGTCTGACGATTGAACCCGACGCTTTAGTACCCAAATTACCGAGTCCTAGAGACTTACAGCCTTTCCCTGCTTGGATGTCGATTATTTATGAAGGTCATCAGGATATGGTAAGGTCGATAAGTGTCGATAGGACCGGACAGTTTATGGTGTCTGGTTCGGATGATTGCACTGTGAAGATTTGGGAGGTTAATACTGGCCGTTGTTTGCGTACGATTAAAACGGAGGCGATTGTTAGATGTGTGGAATGGTGTCCTAACCTCAATCTAAGTCTAGTTTTGGTCGCGGCGAGCAATAGGGTTATGTTAATCAATCCTAATGTCGGTGATACATTGGTGTGCGAGAAGACTGACGAGTTGCTGAAGGACGCGCCGAAGATGGAGGCACTGGTACCGGAACGTGTGCGTGCCACTGTTCAATGGGAGGAGCCAACCGGTGGCGAATATGAACAAGGGGTACGCATGGTCCTCAAACACATTCGAGAGGTGGCGCAGGTAACGTGGCATGGTAAAGGAGATTATTTCGCCTCGGTTATGCCGGAGGCTGCAAATCGTTCGGTTGTAATTTCCCAATTGTCGAAAAGAAGGTCGCAGTTGCCGTTTTCGAAGAGTAAGGGCCTGGTGCAGTGCGTGGTGTTCCATCCGAGTAAGCCGATGTTTTTCGTGGCGACGCAGCGACATGTGAGGATCTACGATTTGGTGAAACAGCAGTTGGTGAAGAAGTTGATGACGTTGTCACGGTGGGTCTCGAAGATGGCTGTGCATCCCGGCGGAGATAATTTACTAGTGGCTACGTATGACAGGAAGATTTTGTGGTTTGATTTGGATTTGAGTACGAAGCCGTATCAGACGTTGAGGTTGCATGGCACAGCTGTGAGAGGTGTGGATTTCCATAGGAGGTATCCGTTGTTTGCATCAGGGAGTGATGATACGAATTTGATTGTTTCACATGGAATGGTTTACAAGTAAGTTGTTTTCCTAATTTCTCCGTTTTTTTTGTCTTTTTCTGCTTTTGCTTACATTTTCTTTTTTACTTCTTTCCATTTCTTTTTTCTCCAATTTTCCCCTTTTTATTTCTTCCTTTTTTTGTCGCTTGTCTGTTCTCTTATTTCTTCTCTTTACTTGTTTTTCTCATTTTTTTGGTTCTTTCCTGTACTGTTTCTTTTTCTTGTTTCCTTTTCATTTTTGTCTTGCTTGTTCACATCAGATATTTTCTCTTTAAAAATCGTTTATTTCTATTTACTATTATTGTTTGTATACTTTTATTTGTTTGTCGGTCTTTTATGCGATTCTTTTTCTTCAAATTTTATCTTTAAACCGGAAAACTATGTTCTAGAATTACTTTGTTGTTAAAGAATTTAAGGAGTATGCTCAGAGATTTGCCTAATTTTCGATAAATTGAACAGATTTGACAGCTATACGCTATTCGTCAATATGAAGTAGGTTAGGTATGAGGTTATAATAGTTCAGAGGTGATATACTCATTTTTTTGATATTAGATTGCGTTTGTTTCCCTTTTTACTAGTAAGAAAATTCACTTTGACTTTTTGCATTTGTTTCCCGTGTTACGTGCGACAATATCATGTAACTTGTGTTTTTTAAAATAATTTTTGTGATGTTCCACTTTTCCCTATTTAAAAGAGAAACCAATATGAGAAGTTGCCTAAATTTTACTGTCTTCGAACTGTGTTCAAGAAGTTGTCTAGTTTTCCCTATCTTCAACACAGCTGTCTTCTGTTCGTCGTCAATAATAAATAGTTTAAATTTTATGTTATGATGGTTATATTTTTCTCATATCTTTTTAATTTTCTTTTTGCAGTGATTTATTAAAGAATCCTCTAATTGTACCTGTGAAGCGTATACAAGATCATCAACAAGTCAACGACTTTGGTATTTTCGACGTGAAATTCCATCCCCTTCAGCCATGGGTGTTTTCTTGCGCTGCAGACAAAACTATTCGCCTTTATTGCAATTGATTTCTCTTCAATTATGTCCTCTGATGTTGGTATATAATAGATCATTAATTTAAAGTTTTAAAAAGTTTATTGATATTTGTTATTGTGTTATTAACATTTACACATTTACAATGTCTATATTTTTTCATATTTTAAGCAATTGTAAGCAAGCACCTGCAAAGCTGCAACACTTCAACAATTATAAGGGAGGCCTGAAGTTAGGTTATAGGGCTATGCATGCACCGTTTGAGGGTTTCTATTTTTTCAATGTCGAATCAGCGCCATCTGTGACCACCATGTAGATTTACTGAATTGTTCTTCAAAAGTCTAAAAACAGATACACAGTACGCCTGAAATTGATAAAAGGCAACATTTAATATTACGCACAGGCTCTTTCAAACATTTCTGTTTATGTATTTACATAACCTATAAAAATAAACCACACCCAACCCTACGGAACTTCAAACAACCGGTTAGGGAAGGTCAAGTCAAAAACATCATTAAAACCCACAGAAAAAACACCCAACAGATAACAGTATTATCTATTGATTTGCCGAACGTAGATTATTCCTAGACACGAATTCAGAAATAAACCGTTTGATACCACAATGGCATTCAAAAAAATTTGAGGTTATTCGTATGCGTGCAACTGCGATAGCGATAATCACAGCGGGTCGCCCCGTTTTTCGTTTATGAGTCAGTTGAGCTAGCTCACTTGTACAGCGAATCAACCAGCAAATGGCTTCGTAAAGTGTTTACTTCGCGTTCGTCTGTTTACGTCCGTTTACACTGCATTGCATTCCCAGCGTTACACGAACACTTCGAATCCATCACCAACAATCGACGCAGCAGTTACTCATCGGCTCTAATCTGCTGATAAACACAAAATTATTCGTGGAATTTCAGCTGTGGTCAGTCAATCACTATTCATACCACAATAGCACAGCGTAGAGGAATAAAAATGTCGACGAACGACACGAAAAGCGTAAGTTTTTCTTTTTCATTTGTACATATCCTTTTTGTATTCATATCATTTGGATTCATCCATATGAGACTGTGTTCCAGAAAACTGTTTAATATTTCACTTGATACTATGCTTCTGTAGACGTTTGTATACTTATTACTTGTTTCTATTTCTTATTTCTTTAAAACGCTAGTAATGTTATATTTCAGCATCTTTGACATGCTGAATATATTTTCAATTTTACACACTGTTCAAAAAACATTTCCTTTGCATTTTCGTAATTATCTTTTTAATTAATCAATCAGCCTAAACGAAATTTGTACCATGTATACTAGATATTTCAACAATTAATATTCTGAAACCTGATTAAATTATCTGAATTACTTTCGAAATTACAACCATCTGAAGTTGATCATTCCATTTTTACACGAAGCCTTTAAAAATGACTTTGGCTCTATTTCTTCCTTTATCTATCTATATATTAATTTATCTATATTAATTTTGGGATATTAAGAGTGTGCACTTCAATGATGATGTTCTTAAAAACCTCATGGAAATATCTTAATAATTTTTCGAATTACAGCCTCTTAAACATGCTGAATCTATTTTCAACTTTACAAATGATTCAAAAATCATTTCCTTTGCATTGTCCAAATTATCTTCTTAATTAATTAACCCAAACCTAATTTGGACCATGTATACTAGATATCTCAGCAATTAATATTCTGAATTATTATGAAAATATCATAATTGCATTTGATGGAGCCTCCTGAAGTTAATTATTCCATTTTGAACAGACCGAAACCTTTAAAATGACTTAATGTCAATTTCTTCTCCTATCTATCTTACTAATTATTGTATCTAAATCAATTTGGGCATATTAAGAGTGCACACTTCAATGACGATTTACTTAAAAACCTCGTGAAAATAGCTTAATTACTTTTCGAATTACAGACTCTTAAACATGCTGAGTCTAATTACGACTTCAAATTTTTCCAAAATAGTTATTTTCACATTTTCCTAATTATAGAATAATCAACTATGTGTATTGAACAGTTCTCAGGTTTGGAAACTCCCGGCTATGTCGGTTTTGCGAATCTGCCAAACCAAGTGCATCGAAAGTCAGTGAAGAAGGGCTTTGAGTTCACCCTGATGGTTGTTGGTGAAAGTGGTCTAGGAAAGTCTACGCTGGTTAATGCTTTGTTCTTGACTGATTTGTATCCAGAGAGAGTTATTCCTGATGCCATTGGTGAGTTTTTTTTTTCTTTCATTCTTAAAACGTTCATATTATATATACGTTCGTATTATATTTGCAATCATTGTAAAACATTTTATCAACTTCCAAATTCCAACAGAAAAATCGAAACAAACTGTAAAACTGGAACCATCCACCGTCGAAATCGAAGAACGCGGCGTCAAACTACGATTAACCGTCGTCGACACACCCGGCTACGGCGACGCCATCGACAACACGGACAGCTTCTCCGAAATCATCACCTACATAGACGACCAGTTCGAGCGCTTTCTTCGCGACGAATCCGGTCTGAATCGCAAGAACATTATGGATAACCGCATCCACTGCTGCTTCTACTTCATCTCGCCGTTCGGCCACGGTCTCAAGCCGCTCGACCTCGAATTCATGCAGCAGTTGCACAACAAGGTGAACATCGTGCCCGTCATTGCCAAGGCGGACGTGCTCACCAAGAAGGAGATGCAGCGGCTGAAGACGAAAGTGTTGGAGGAGATAGCCGCGCATGGTATTCGCATCTACACGCTGCCGGAGTGCGACAGCGACGAGGATGAGGAGTACAAGGAGCAGGTGCGCCAGCTGAAGCAGGCGGTGCCGTTTGCCGTGTGCGGGGCAAACACGCTGATGGAGGTGCGCGGTCGCAAGGTACGAGGCCGTCTGTATCCGTGGGGCGTCGTCGAGGTCGAGAATCCCGAGCATTGTGACTTTATCAAACTGCGCACGATGCTGATTACGCATATGCAGGACCTGCAGGAGATCACGCAGCAGGTGCACTACGAGAACTACAGGTCGGAGAAGCTTGCTAAGGGTGCGCCTGCACCACCACGGCGAACGTAAGTTTTTATATATTTTTTAATTATTTGATATTTCATGTTTCTTTTTATAGTTTTTTTTTTCTTGTTCTTTTACAGTTAATTTATATGTATTTTTCTTTTTTTATAGTTTGTTGTCGTTATGCTTTTCTTTTTTATAATTTACGTCCTAATGTTTTCCTTTTTTGGTTGTTTCTTCTGATTTTGGTTTTTTAAACAGTTTTTTTAATAGCATTTAAAAACGATTGGAAACTCTTCCCAATGTCCTTTGTACATTGTTTTTTAAACATATTTGTCTATAATTAAAATATGAAATTAATTATATCATCAATGAAACGTGTAATCATTGTTACAGGATCATTGATGAAAAGAATGGTGCCTTACACGACAAAGACCGAATCCTGCAGGAGAAAGAAGCTGAACTGAAACGCATGCAGGAGCTGCTCGCTCAGATGCAAGTGAAGATGGCTCAACAATAAGCCGCCTCACGACGACGACAGCACTTAAAGCGTCGCACATTTAACATATTTAAGAAGTTTACGAAAGAAGTCACAAGCAAACAGATGCTCGAAACATGTGTTATTTTATAAATACCGACAACAGACGGATGTTATTTAACGCGCAGAATGACATGAATGCATATCACAGACGTACACCCATACAAACACTGACAGAAAGCAAGAAGTTACAAATTTTAAACAAACGCTATTCGATGTTATAACAAAATTTTCAATACTTTTGAGCGTTGAACGAAAGGCTTGCTAGTTGTTATGCGTGCTAATTGGTAATATTTGACGTGAAACACATGCCGTATTTTAGTATTCTATTTTTTGTCGTTTTATACGTATAAAAGACTGCTAAATAATCTCGTTTTTTGTACCTTCGCGTACCGTATGTACTTAGTGTGAAGGCATTAATTTTTGAACTTTTTGGAAGACTTTTTACTGGTGAAATTTTAAGGAAATGAGAGGCAGAGGGCAGTTTTGCGACAGTTTTTGCGAAGACTTATATTTGTGATAAATGCATTTATCTGCCATATTTTGTGAGGTTGGGGGGGGATGAGGGAGTGTTGGAGGAACAATTATGATTAAGGGCATACAGAGGAACGTAGTTTGCAGGCTTTTATTGAATAAATATCTTTAAATCTGAAGTTGTGTTTTTCTCTGTTTTAAAAATTTGTCATCTAAACAGGTCCGGGCGCTATGAACCTGAATGTTGTCTCAAAGATTCCAGGATGACCTTAATTAAAACAGCAACTATTTCTCTTTCATTGCAGGTGGAGAAAATGTTATTACTTTCATTAGTTTGACAGGAAAAATCAATTTTCCAAAACGTTATCTTGAAAATATATTTTCAAATAAATTTTCAGCAACCAGTTATACAAAGTTGCGATTATAACAATTATGCTGACCTATTATACATGAACAAGATACTAAACACTGTAGTAATCACGGCAAATGAAGGAATATTTAATCATTATATCCTGATATTTATTAATATTCGTTTATAAAATGAATTATATTTCTAACAGATGGTATAATACAATTTTTGACATCTGTCAAAAATATCTGCAACCAATTATACACCTAACTGTCATCCAGCCAGTCAATTTCTTCAGTTTCTTATCTTTTGCAGGCGGCGATAATTGAGTGATAGTCGTGATAATGCCGGATGCAATCGCTGTAAACTAATTACCATCCGTCTACTGCAGTGCCCCTCGTCCGTACAGCGCACGAAGCACGTTGCATGGTTGTAATACAATCAAGAATCAAACTTTGTACAGCGTATGGACACGCCACTACAATCACCATCGTAAAAACATTGGAAAAAGCGGCAGTAAATCGCAGGAAACCTGCAGGATCACATCATGGCACTGAAGAAAGTCAAGGGAAACATCGAACGCATGTTCGACAAGAACCTAACGGATTTAGTGCGTGGCATACGGAATAATAAAGAAAATGAGGTGAGTTTTCCCTAATCTTTGATCAACATTTATATTAATATTGTTTTCATGTTTTTCGTTGTTTTGCAGGCAAAATACATCGCTCAGTGTATGGAGGACATCAAGCAGGAGTTGCGGCAGGATAATCTCACCGTCAAGAGCAATGCCATCGCGAAACTTACCTATGTAAGTCTAAAAATCATTACTTGAAGAATACTTGAAAAATACGAGGAGTCTTGACCTCATTTTCTTGGTTTTCATCAAAATTTAACTTTTAAAATGAAGCATTGTCTTCATGAAATTATAGGTGAAAATGTAGATGCTGAAAACTGTGCAGATGTAAAATTCTATGTGTATTTTTTGCAGTTGCAAATGCTGGGATATGATATTTCCTGGGCCGGTTTCAATATTATCGAAGTGATGAGTTCGAATAAGTTCACGCTAAAGAGAATTGGCTACCTTGCAGCGAGTCAGAGCTTCCACTGTGATTCGGAGCTGCTGATGCTGACAACAAACATGATCCGGAAAGAATTAAATAGTCAGAATCAGTTTGATGCCGGTTTGGCGTTGACTTCACTCAGTTGTTTCATCAGTACTGATTTAGCACGGGATTTATCACAGGATATCTTAACTTTGGTGAGTTTTCGCTTGAAATTTTTATAAATTTCTTAAGACTTATTAATTTCATGTTACAAACGTAACAATTTCATAAACTAGTTGTAATTTATTACGAAATTCATATTTTACACATAATTAATACTAATTTTATTAATAGCTCAGCTCAACAAAACCCTACATTAGAAAAAAGGCAGTTTTAATGATGTACAAAGTGTTCCTGAAATATCCGGAGGCTCTACGTCCAGCATTCCCCAAACTGAAAGAAAAATTGGAAGATCCTGATCCGGGAGTGCAATCAGCGGCCGTGAACGTGGTCTGTGAGCTCGCCAGAAAGAATCCGAAGAACTATCTCAGCCTCGCGCCGGTTTTCTTCAAGCTCATGACCACGAAAACGAATAATTGGATGCTTATCAAGATTATCAAACTCGTAAGTACTTCTTTTTTGTACACTTTGCTTTTCTTTATAAAGTCTTTATAAAGTTAATGCATATTTAACTCTATGAAAACTTTATAAAGACTACCGAGGTTGAGGTTTAATAAGTACGTAAAATATCTGTAAAGTTTGCGAGAATGACGGAGCACAGTAGTGCCATCGGTGTGCGTCTCACCGCGCCGCTGATGAACATAATACGCAGGTAAACACGAAGGAAGTAATGTGTTTGGGATGAAAGTATTTCGTATAGACCGGCGGCACACGTATTTGTCTTTTTGAGATTTGTTCGATTTGTTCATCACGCCGCCCTCCCTCGCTCGCTCTCTTTCCGTCTCACACCGATTCATTCAAATCGTATCAAATTTTTGTGTATCTTCATTTTTTCTTGATTTTCTGATGTTGATGCTAATTTGGCACATACCTGATAATCACAAAAAGAATAGAAAGAAAAAATAGCGTTGTGTTTCTCTGTGTGCTTTTCTCCTGTTATAGTTTGGCGCTTTGACACCGCTAGAACCTAGGTTGGGCAAAAAGTTGATTGAACCACTCACGAATCTGATTCACAGCACGTCGGCGATGAGCTTGCTGTACGAGTGCATCAACACGGTGATCGCGGTGCTGATCAGCATCTCCTCGGGGATGCCGAATCATGCGGCGAGCATCCAGCTCTGCGTGCAGAAGCTGCGGATTTTGATTGAGGATTCTGACCAGAATCGTAAGTTTTTATTTATATTTATTCGTTTAGACCAGTAGTTCTAAATCTTTTTGGTTCCGGCATGATTCGGTGAAAATTTCGTAGATATTCGAACATTATTTATTAAAATAGACCGAAATTGAATAATTGTCAATAATTTTAAACAAATCTTTGAACACTCTGCAGCTAATTAGTGATACTTTAAAATACCAAACGATGAATTTTTTACATAATTTATATCCGATTCGAAAGTACTGTCAAAGTTCAGGGAACTTTCATAGAAAAATTTCATAGAAATTCGGCCAAACATGATTTATTAAAATGGCTCGTAATAAAACAATTTTCAATATGTTTAACAAATCTTTCACCATTCTGTAACAATTAGTGAAACTTTAAAATAGCAATTTACAGAATTTAAGAGGAAAATTAATTGCCTACTTTTTGCTGCTTCGTTAACAGGTGTGATAGTTTTAAATACATTTTTCTACTATTTTTGTTCTACAGTTAAATATCTTGGTCTACTCGCAATGTCAAAAATCCTGAAAACCCATCCAAAGAGCGTTCAAGCCCACAAAGACCTCATCCTCCAGTGCCTCGAAGACAAGGACGAATCAATCCGACTAAGAGCCCTGGACCTGCTCTATGGCATGGTCTCCAAGAAAAACCTCATGGAAATCGTCAGGAAATTAATGTTGCACATGGAAAAGGCTGAGGGGACTCTCTACCGCGATGAGTTACTTAGTAAAATCATTCAGATCTGTGCCCAGAATAACTACCACTTCATCACAAACTTTGAGTGGTATGTCACGGTCTTAGTCGAGTTGGCACAGATGGAATTCGGGTCGAAACAAGGACATATTATTGCCGATCAATTGATTGACGTCTGCGTGAGAGTGACTGCCATCCGCCCATTTGCCGTGAACGAAATGTCACAGGTTTTGGACGTTTACGCTGCTTCGACGCAGTTTACCATCATGCAGGATGTGTTGTATGCGGCTGCCTGGCTCTGTGGGGAGTTTGTCCCGGAGTTGAACAAACCGGAAGCCACCCTGATCAGCATGCTCAAGTATAAGAACCTCCCACAAAAGATTGAGATCGTTTTCCTGCAAAACATCCTGAAATTGTACGCACACTGTCTGATGCTCTATGAGATGGGTTCTGATTGGGATAAGATTGATGGGATGTACGAAGTGACGCAGAGGAAGCTCAGGAATAGTCTGAAGTCGCCGGAGATTGAAGTTCAGGAACGAGCGAGTACTTCCCTGATGATGTTGGAGATTGTTCAGGAGGAGATTCAACGTCGGAGAGAGGCTACGCCTACAACCACGACTTTGATTGATTCTGAAGTCTTTTCTTCAGACCACCTTCTTCAGGCTGAGAAACTGTCTGATGAAACGGAAGAAACGTCCCCACAGGCTGTTAAGAAGACGATCGATCAGAAAGACACTGTGGCTGCATCGCTAATCGATCTATTCTCAGGGGAGTTGAATCCAGTCGCACCGAAGGCTCAGAAGAAGGTTCCGGTGCCTGATGGGTTAGATTTAGATGACCTCATCGAAGAACCTAGCTATGATTCCGATAGTTCGGACTACGAGTATGAATACAAAGGTAATCTTTTCTACAAAACTGAAGGGAAGTCTGAGAAGGAAAAGTATCAGCCTGAATTGACTGAAGAGGAGCGTGTGAAGATCAGGGAGGCTAGAAAACATGAACAGGCGAATAATCCACATTATCTGAAGGGAACTGCGACACGAAGCAGGGGGAATGGAAGTAATGGTAATGGCAATGGTAGTGATAATGTCGAAGATATTCCCATTGCTGAACTGGCGCTGCCTGTTCAGTTGAAGACCCTCAGTAAGCGATCGGATAAGTATTTGAATTTGGAGGCGGGTAAGAAGAAGAAAAAGGCGAAGGGGAAAGCGAGGAGGAAGGAGCGTAAAGTGGTGAGTTCCAGCGAGGGTGAGGTGGATGATCAGGCGCCGAATGTTGTCGTCAGCCAGAATATCGAGCTGCCTGAGGGGGCTACACTTTCGGATAGTGAGAGCAGTCATGATAATTTGGATGATCCACATCGGGCACTCAATATTGATTTAGATTTGTAAGTACTTTTTTATTTATTTATTTTAGTTTTAAATATCTACGAAAATTTTCATAGAAGGTCGACAAAACATGATTTATTAAAATAGCTTGTAAATGAACCATTTTTAATATTTTTAAACAATATTTTCACTAAAATTTCCGGTTTAAAATTACTATCAAAGTTCAGACAATTTTTTCAAATCGCTCGGAATTGAACAATTTTAAATATTTTTAAACAAATTTTTCATAATTATGAAGCTATTTAGCGATACTTCAAAATTTCATACAATGAATTTTCTGCAAATTTTATTTTGGAGAAGAAATTACTGCCAAAATTCAGATTTATTAAAATGGCTCGTAATTGAACAATTTTAAATATATTTAAACAATTTTTCAGAATTATCTAGTTAATTAGTGATACTTTAAAATACCGAACGATAATTTATCTACAAAATTTATTTCCTGTTTAAAATTACTGCCAAAGTTCAGAGAACTTTTCTATGAGCATTGATAAAAAATCGACAAAACATGATTTTTTTAAAAATTGCTTGTAATTAAACAATTTTCAATATTTTTAAACAAATTTTACATAATTACGTAGTTAATTAGTGAAACTTTAAAATACCAAACGATGAATTTTTACAAAATTTATTTTTGGTAAAATTTCTGTCAAAGTACAAAGTACTTTTCTTTTCACTGAAAGTTAAAAAATACTTGGAAAAACGTCCTCTCAGCCCAAGTATTTTAAACATTTTCTCAAAGTAAATTTATATATCATTGAAGTACTTAGACTTAAGAAGAAAGTGCATATTTTTTCCTTATAGTAAAAAGAGTTTGACTTTACATAATTGTTGATATCAAAGTTGACAAAATATTGTGGACAAAACTAATCCACAAAGCTTTGAATTTCACGAAATTCCGGCTTTTTTCTGCCTTTACAAAACGGCTTTAAGTCAACTTTATCATAATCATCGCACAATAAACGTTAGTTTACGACGGGTTTGGGATTAAACTGCATGCCATTGTGTCTCGTCTTGTTGTAGACCGTCCTTTGAGGAAACACTCGTGGGTCCAAAACTAACCGAAAAAGAGGAGAAGCGGAAGACTAAAAAGGTACATACACTCACATATATAAACATAGGTCATTCACACATGTTACATACATATTTGCTTTTGATTGAACATTTTGGGTTACTCTAACACTGTCTAACAACAAACATTTAGCATGATAAACATGACAAGAAGCGCGCCAAAGAGAAGAAGTCGAAGAAGAGCTCAACTGGCGAGCTGATTATCAGCGATCTGATCGCCGTCGATGATGTGCAACAGCCTGCCACCCACGTCGATGAGGTGGTGGAGGATACGCTTGTGTTGGAGAATACAGCGCATCCGGCACCGTCGAAGAAGAAAAAATCGCGCCGTGAGAAAGGTGATAAGGGGGATAAAGATAAGGAGGAGACGAAGGAGCGGCGACGGCATCGTCGGCCTGCTGGCGACGGTGACACCGATGGCGGTGAGGTTCAGAATCGGCAGAAGGAGGCGGCGAAGAAGAAGGAGAAGAGCAAGAAGGCGAAGCGGAAAGATGTGAATAAGGAGAATACGGCCGATGTTAAATCGCACTCAAAGAAAGGTAATTGCAATTTTTTTATTGCTTATATTTTACACATCAAATGCCTTATGATTATTATTACACTTGATTTTTTATTAATTATTGTACTCGAAGACACTGAACACAGATTTAGACATTTTTGAAACAACTTTCAACATTTCGAAACTGAAAAGTTCTTTCAAAAATAACGGAAATTGTTAAGGGGAGACTTTAATTAGCTTTAATTAGTTTTTCATCTAGTTTCTGGGGACAGTACACTGGTTTTTAGATTTTTTTAAAAGAAATAGTCGGTGATTTTTGGAGGTTTTCATATTTTTCAATAGATAATTTATTTGTAGGTAACTCACAAGTGGAAGGTCCGCGGGTCGAATTTCCCCTGTCTTATTCTTTTTTAAATGACTTATTTACTTCTTGGACTTTTTTGTGTAATTTTCAATAATTATTTCATTAGAACCTAAGTACATCTGGCTGATTTTGTATCAGAAAGATTACGTGATGTTTATTATATATAGTTCCTTCCGATATAATAAAATAATATACCCAAAAATATAATAAATAAATGACAAAAAAGTATGATCAGAAACGAGATTTGAATCGCGAACCTTACGGATACTAGAATGAAGTTTGCGATATTTCAGAAATTTGATGATAATTTATTCAATTTTCGATTATTTTTCTTGATCTTTTCTGTTTTTCATAATGCATTAACACGTCTACAAACGTGTCTAATTGCAATTTATTATATTTACGAGAAATAATCCAAATTTTCGGTAGAAGTTGGCACTTTTTCTAATTGAACTAGTTGTGAAATATTTAACAAATTCGTTGATGGCTTTAACAATTTTTGAGTTTTATTTGTAATACTTTCATTATTAGATAGCTAATTAACGCGTCTACAAATGTGGTTAAGTGTGATTTCTTATACCTATGGACATTTTTGGAATTTAGTGTTCAAGCTGTAGTATTTTCTAATAGTATCATTTATGGAATCGCCTACAAAATTATTATTAACTTCAACAATTTTTGATACTTTCCCTTGATCTTCCCAGTTTTAGACAGTTAATTAACAGGCTTGCAAATGTGTCTAATTGTGATTTATTAGTTTTACGAGAAGTTATCGAAATTTAGGGTAGAACTTGACACTTTTTCTCATTGAACCATTTATGAAATAATTAACAAATTCGTTGATGGCTTAAACAATTTTTAAGTTTTATTCGTAATATTTTCATTATTAGATAGCTAATTAACGCGTCTACAAATGTGGTTAAGTGTGATTTCTTATACCTATGGACATTTTTGGAATTTAATGTTCAAGCTGTAGTATTTTCTAATAGTATCGTTTTTGGAATCGCCTACAAAATTGTTATTAACTTAAACGATTTTATATACTTTCCCTTGATCTTCCCAGTTTTAGACAGTTAATTAACAGGCTTGCAAATGTGCTTAATTGTGATTTATTATTTTTTCGAGAAGTTATCGAAATTTATGGTAGAAGTTGGAACTTTTTCTAATAGGTCTTAATACTTTTACTTGATATTTAAAGTTGTAGATAGTTAATTAACACGTATACAAGTAAGCTAAATTCAGATTTGTTAACTCAGAGAAGTTTTAAAAGTTTACGCTTAAACTTTTCATAAGAGAAGTAATAGTTTATGAAATAGTTGCTTACTTATTTTTTTTTTCAATTTTCGGCAAACATTCCAAATTCCATTCATTTGTTTCTACGAAGTCCCCGAAAATTAGAAAAACAGAAAGATGCATTTCTACGAATATTTCGTAACCGATTACGAAACTGTCTATAACTTCATCAGTTTGCATTATATTTTGCACATCTTTTCAATTTTTGGAGACTATTTGAGTCTATAGATATGCTTAATTGCAAGTACTTATCTCAATTAGAAGTATTAATTAGAATTAATTATTTCCTTAGGAACCAATTTGTCTATATTTATCAATTTTGATAACGTCTAATGCTGTTAAAATTGGTAAATAGGCCAAAAATCTATTAGTTTCCAAAGTTTTTATGTTTATTACTGAAACTAAATTTGTACAATGTAAACTTTCAATTTTTGACCGAAATTCTTGAAATTTAGCCTTATCATTACATTTTTAAAACTCTAGATAGTTCTGAATATCTTCGGCTTCCTTTAGATTAGCTAGAAAAATAGTTAAAATTTAAAAACTATGTTTATATTTGTCTAAAATATAAAAACGCCACAAAAACTGATCAAAATTGTTATAACTCTGCAATTTCTACAATTCTAATTATTTCTAAACATTCTTTTCAGATACTTGTAACCAGTTAGTACGTCTATGAGTAGTGGTAGATTATTGATTAGTGAATTTAATTACTCTTCATTAGAAATATTACTTGTTATTAAAGTTTTAGTTGTACACATAACAGAGACAATCCAACACATAACACGAACAACATCGAAGATGGTTTTTCCAATTGTTGTTTTCTTTTTATTAATACATTGTCTCTTTTCCATAAAGTTGGCAAATTGAAGATGGAATTTGATACGCTGGTGAAAACCGACGACGACTACGAGGAGGCGCACGGTATATCGACGCCCAGCAAAGAGTTTCGTTAAATTTTCTATTTGCATTACAAACTCCTTCTCTCTTTGATTTTTTTTTATTTTGTTTCATTTGCGTTTGTTTTTCGTTTGCTATTATTGGAAAATGACGGAAATTTTATAGAAAAGAGAATTATATACAGATGTAAAACACGGAAAATATAGTAATATAAGCTAATAATTAAAATAATTAGAGTATAAGTGAGTAAAGCTTTTGTTTTACGATACACAATGATTCTCAATTCTACTGGTTTCAATATTTTGAATCACTTTGTTTTCAGATTTGTGATATGATGTGGTTCAGGAGTCTGTAACCCTTTCTTGGGCAAAATCAGTCCAAATGTGAATAATTTAAGAGGACCTGGTCCGACCGGTACTACTTAGTGGCAAAATGCGGAAGTAAAACGTGAAATTCAAACTTTGTTTTAGAATATTTTCTAATCTGCATGTTACAGAATGCCCATCCCTGTACGGATCGATTCCTCATTAAATATAGTTTGTTTTGATATGCACATTTACGCCTAAATTTTGGGTAATTATTGATATATTTATCGTGTAAAAACGTCTTTTCCGAGAAATGTCGAGTTTTAGGTTTTTCATATTTTTTTCATATTTCCCATATTGCTAGAATTATAAATCATGCACCAATCGATTCAGCGTTAAAATATCTTCAATCTTCTGGGACTGTTTTTCGTTTGATTGCTTAGAACCGATATTATAACTCATGAAAGTTGAGTCTAATATCGTCGATGATTTCACTGACAACTTTCAGGAGTTATTATATAGGTTCTAAGTAATCAAATGAAAAACTGTCCAAGGAGTTTGAAGATATTTTCACGCTGAATCGTTTGGTGCATGATTTATAATTCTAGCAATACGGGAAATATGAAAAAAAAAATGAAAAACCGAAAACTCGACATTTCCCGGAAAAGACATTTCTTTACACGATAAATATCTCAATAGTTACCCAACATTTAGGCGTAAATGTTGATATCAAAACAAACTATATTTAATGAGGAATCGATCCGTACAAGAATGGGCATTCTGTAACATGCAGATTAGATAATATTTTAGATCAAAGTTTGAATTTCACGTTTTAGTTCCGCATTTTGCCGCTACGTGGTACCGGTCCGACTCGGTCCTCTGACAGGGGTTTAAAATGAATTTTGAACGGTCACAAAGTGATCTACAGTCATAACGGTTACTGATCACTGAATTAGTTCAGATTATCGAGTATTAGAAAAGATACATTTTTTCACAGCGTTTTTTATTATTTAAAACTTTGACAAGTTTGTATAGGCAAGAAGAAAAGTGTCTAACCCCGTTGAATATGTCTATATCCAAGTGAAGTGAAGTACATAAATTGTTGCAAGTGTTTATATTTGCAACCATATATTTAGATAGCAGCTGCCTATGATA
>WSZQ02016647.1:24232-34966 GCA_019419845.2 Weissflogia rhopalogaster | reverse complement strand
TTTCATATACTTTCTGAATATATTACGCTCATTTAATTATCTTTAATAGTTTTACACCTAGAATGAGATAAAGAATGCATTTCAAAGAATACACTTATTCAAACTTTACGGTCGATTATCTCACGTAAATATTGACTTATCTTGTTTGTTTAGGTTAGGTTAGATCTAAGTTAGCTTACAGTAAGATTAGGTAAGGGTTGGTAAGTAAAACTTGGTTTAAAAGAAGAGTTAAACTAGATTAAAATGCATTGTGTCAAACACATTTTGAAATAATATCGAATACTTTTCAAACCCCAAAAATGAAAGTTTAACATAATTTTCTGCAAGTGAATGTTTAACCGTGTGTACGAACAAACTGATTGCGATATTTTACCTTCTAATTCTCATCATCTGTCACTACTCATCAACTCTTACAGATGTTTGACTAATTGTAAATTTAATACTCTTCTTTCTTTCGTCAAATGTGTTTGACTTGTACATTCCATCGTGTTATGCGTTTATTTTAATTTCATTTCCATATTTTGTTATTATAAAGTAAACACGGATCTTTCACTGAATCAGGTAATGCGTAATTGAATTTTATGTGAAGAGGTGTAATACGATGATGCGACGCATTGATGATGAAAATGAAGGCGTAAATTGCAATTGCAATACAAGCAATGTCTGCAGAACATACATACATCGGTAATACACACAAGAGAATCTCATGTATGTGGAGAACCGGGAATAAGTGTACATATGCAATATTTATATATGTGAATGGCGTATAAATTAAAGCGATGGGAACCTTTAGAAGAGCGCGATGGTTATGAAAGTGTTACGAAACGTACAGCTTCTTCGGTCGAATAGTCGCCAAAAAATTGTAAATAACTTTATTAAATGTTTGTCAAATTGTATGAAAAATTCTCTGAAGTACGTAAAATTCTCTTTCTTCCACATGTTGAGATTCCTATACCAAGCCAATATTTAAGTGACGAACTTGCTTTCAAACTTTTACTTCAAACACTGTGAGACAAAACATATTTCCATTTTTTGAAACGCATGCTTTAAGTCTATTTAGTGATAAAACTAATTAAGATAATTAAATGGTCTTAAAAGATTATGAAAGTAGATCAAATTATTTATTGTACCTAATTATAATTACGCGAAATCAGAAAATATTTACTGAGCAAATTCGGTTGTAAATCTCTAAAAGTCGGAATGACTCTGGGCAAAATTATAAACTCCTAATTTGGTTTATTACTTTTATCATAAATATAAACCTGTTGTTTATGTAACGATAACAACATAACGTAACATTTTTTTATTATCTTCGTGACGTTTATAGTTTTATCTTCAGAGGTGTTTAATTGATGAAAAATATGAAAAATTTGTGACCAACAAAAAATTAAATTTCAACTTTACCTTCACTTTTCCTTCATATTTTTCAAATATTATCTTGAAAAATGATACAGAATATTCAGCATTTTATCTACTGTCGATAAGTACTTATTATTTCTTCGAAATGTTTAATTTGTTAATATAAATTAATAAACACGTCAGTAGTGCGTCAGTTTTAGTTCAAAAACCCATGTCAGAAACATGCTTATACTTTAGAAACGCATCCTTTAATTGATGCTAGGACTAAAAATAATTAATATAATTAAATAAACTTAAATGACTATGAAAGTAGATAAAATTTTCTACCTTACGTTACTTTAACTATGCAATATCAGACATTATTTACCAGAGAAAATTGACTGAGAATCTGTAAAACTTTAAATATCTATGATCAAAAAAAGATAGTCTTACTTTCGACTAAATTTTTTGCCACAAATATAAAATATTTTTATTTAACGATGATCGTCAACTATAGAAAATTTAATCTACTTTTATGTGCACTATTTATTATTTTCGTAGCGTTTATAGTCTTACCTCTGGAGCCGTTTAAATGATGAAAATCATAACAATTTTTTGTGAAAGAAAAAAAGTTAACTCCAAGTTTAACCTCACTTTTCCTGCATAAATTTAAAATATTTTCTTGTGACAAAACCCGTCATATAAGTAAAATTTAGTGTACTTTCATAGTAAGTATTTATCATTTTCATGTATTTTATAGTTTCTTACTTAATTTAATTTAAAGTATGCAGAACCTGAAATAAACATTCTTTAAAATTACTCATCTTAAACGTTCTCAAACTTCCTGTTACTAAATATCTTATTATAATCAGAAAGTGAACTTAAAAAGCATAAAAATAGTGAATTGTAACAAAAAACAAGTACATCAGCGTTATGCTCCTAAAGTCCAAATAAATGCCAGAAAACGAAATGTGCACTTCCGGTGATTATGTAGATTCCGTATTCATCTACATTGTACGACAAATTGGTGTGTCTTGCTAAATGTTTGTCGTCGTTGTTCTTATTATATTATTGTTGTTATGAATCGCCTTTGTTCGAGCAGAAACGCACTTTCACGTAACAAAACGGCAGCGAGTAGCGTGTGGCAATAAATGCAGGTTATGTTAATGGAGCTGCACACTGAAACTTAAGAGAAAAAAAACTCAAGATTTCAGGAGACAGAAGAAAAAAGTTACTAGGCGAGCATAATATGAACGAATGGCATCAATTTATTTAGTAATGCTAAATTTAATACCCATTTGCACAAGATGCAATTATTTTTGTGGAATGATTGTGGTTGTTGTTGCAGCTATGTATGGATATGTCTAACAATAAGGCTAGAGATTTTTGGTTGTGCTTTAAGTCGATTACAGGGAATTACGGTAATTAACGATTACGGACGAACAAAGCACTCTCTACGCAGTCGCCTGCGTAACATGTGTTTTCTTGTTGGCTTAACAAATTGTTTCGCACTGATGCAATTACAGATTGTTATAACAAAACGTGGAAAGCAATTAGTAGGATTAAGTAAGATTATAGAACTATATAGAATCAGAATTACTAGGCTGTAGCTTGTTTTTCTTTTAGGTTAGGTTATGGTTAGCTTAGATTTGAAGTAGGGAAAGTAAGTAAGATTCTTTCTTTGTACCATGGCCCTCCTTAGACTTCCTGTCGACCACGCTGAGAGTAAAATGTGAACAAGTTGAGCCCCTCTGTCTGAAGCAACTGATTTTTGCGATCACTGGCGACAATCCCCGTCCCTCCGCATTGCCTGGTGGAGAGTCATATTTGTGTCCAATGGTAACCCTCCTAAACCCATGCCAGGAGTCAAATTTTCGAGGGACTCCCCCCACGAGAGGAGAGGCAGAGGACATAGTGGACAGAGGACCGACATATGACAGAGAGGACCGACAGATGATAGAGATATCAGACAGAGGTCTGACAGATGACAGACAGAGGACATAGAGGTCAGACAAAGGACAGAGAGGACTGTCAGAGGACCGACATATGACAGAAAGGACTTACAGAGTGTTTGGACGCGCACAATCATGACTGCCATGAACGATAGCAAATGTCTCTAGATTTAAGAACGTATTGATTATTTTGTTATGCGCACATAAACACGTTTGCCATGAGCGTTATCGAATGTCTCTAGATTTAAGAAGTTATTAGTTATTTGTTTTTCTTTTGTTTGTATCTATTGCTTAGATGTTAAACCAAGTTTAAACGGAGACTGTTAAAAGTGAGCTCCTACAAGCATGAGCCACAACAAGGTGTTCTCTAAGACACTAAGCAGTCTATTATTGTAAGCACTATTACAATAAAAGTACACATCGGATGCATCTGTAATAAATCAGTGTATCAATCTGTCTTCAAACCCTCTACGTGACACCAACGCTTACAGACGCTGAGATAACTTCAATAATCCTTAAACATATGGATTAAGTCCTCCATCAGGGCATCAACACTTTTCACAGAGATTAGACAGAGGACAGAGAGGACGGACCAATGACATAAAGTATAGACTGAGAACAGTCTGAGGACAGAGACGACATACCCTTGACATAGAGGACAAAGAGATCAGACAGATGACAGAGCGGACAGACAGAGATCAGATAGAGAAGAGACAGAGGTCAGATACAGATAGAGTTCAGATATAGGACCGTGAGGACAGACATAGGACATAGTGTATAGACAGAGGACAGAGAGGACAAACATTGGTCAGAAAGGACAATCAGAGGTCTGGGTCGGCGGGTTGAGAGTCAAATTTGCGTCCAATATTCTAATCTAGTCAATTTTCTAATTGACCCCTTAACAAAGATATTGCCCGCCTACACCCTGTGGGGATGAGCGATTTAATAGTGGAAGTGAGATTGATAAACGCTTTTCTGTTAATCACAACATCAACTAATTCCATATTCGAAGTCTTATGGAAACCACTCTGCGGTCCCCAGAGAACTTCGAAGCTCTCTTTGAGATCTAGCTTATATTCGATTGAAGATTGCTTACGATTAAGTTAAGTTTTTGATGAATAAAGCTTCGGTTAGAGAGTTTACAAAATTACATCACTAAATACTAGTAATATGTTTGCTAATTGTAAATCAAATTAAAACTCTCCAATTTTGTTTAGAATGTACACCAAATAGGCACAATCTCCAGCGGAGTTCGCATGAAGATTACTTAAGCCAAGCACACGTGTAATTAGGCGTAAATACCGACCGGTCGCGGTGGCGGTCGTTCTAAGTGAGGAAAACAAGCAAATAAATCGCCTACATGCCTCCAAGCTCGCTATTTCTCTTGCTCAATACGCGCGATGTGCGATTCTATGCGAAATAAATTGTAAATTGTTGCATCTGCGCATCTGTCCAAAAAATGTGGCAATCGTAAAATAACGCATACACTTGAAAGTCCTCTCAAAATTGTTACACATCAAAGAAAAACAGATATCGTAAATATTGTTGATTTGACAGGTTAAGGTTATATGTTTTTGATGCAATTCAATGAGCAATTCATTTGATTGCTAAACAGAAGGGGACAATAACAGCACCGACAACATCAACAACAACACCACCACCACCAGCAACCTCAACAACAACAAATACAACATCAATAACAATAATAATATTACCATCACAACAACATCAAATACTCATTTGATTGCTAAACAGAAGATGACAACAACAGCACCGACAACATCAATAACAATACTGATAGTGATGGTGTCTATCACCACCAGCAACAACCAAAACATCAGCAACAACACCAACAACAACACCAAACACTACTACAACCATCAACAATAACAACGTCATTAATAACGCCATCACTACTACCACCAACAACATCAACAACACCAACACCACAATAACAATACTAACGCCATCACTATCACCACCAATAACAAGAACAACAAAAACAGCAGCTACAACACCTTCATCAGCCCTAACAACAACAAAAACACCAAACACTACCACAACCACCACTGCCAACAATAACAACAATATCAACAACATCATCACCATTACCACCACCAAGAACTACTACATCAACAACGACACCAACAAAACCACCACCACCAACAACAACAATAACACACTTTCTGAATATATAAGCTTAATAATCCAATTTTATAGATTAAATCATAAAAAATACGAGTCTCACTTGAAAATTAGTAATTTATTTCTTGCAGACCAAATACCTCAATTCATCCTATAAACATTTTAAAACATAAAACATTTAATTCAGAATATTATAAGAACTCAATTCGTATTCGAACAAAACAAATAAAATTAATTACAATTTCTAAACTTTCTTCCAGCGTTTAGTTCCTCTTTTCTGTTGACAATTAAGGAGATACGAGGCATACGAGGTACTTCCATAATTCCATTTCCTAACCTAACATGACATGTACAACTACACAACGACATGTCGCATCAATTAATGCCATTAATGGCAGGTTGGATTAATCCTCAGTCGTTCACACCGAAATGCTTTCTCGTATGAAATAAGCACCTCTGACAGAGTTCCTCGATCGGTTGACATTGCTTTCAACAATCATGACCGGCAACAACTGTGGCTACAAGAAACAACAAATTTGAATTCAATTCGCAGTCGAACGGACGGACGATGCAATGGAATGTCACTTTGAACATTTATTTGTCGAGTGAAAATGAAAACATTACGCTTTCGTTGGTTGCTTCTCAGCGTCAAAAACATTTCGTTGGCAAATTTATTTGCAAACGCACGACGTACATATAAATAAATTGCATTTTGCCATTTTACGATGCCTAACGCATGCGAAAATAAGGAATTATGTAACCTAACCTATAAATCACTCATCATTAGTTTATTTATAGTTGTTTCTATTAGAAAGAAGGAAGGTATTTGTTGTTATCTTTATGTTTTATGTTATTATTAGTCATATATAGAAACTATTTCGCTTTATATGAATCTGATTCTTATCTACAAATTTAATCTATAACGCAATTTGCTATAGCACAAACGTTTAACATGGTCGATTACGGTGTATTAATGGATCCAGAATTAGACGCAGAAGCTTATCCGACTGATCCGAACACGAAAATACTCAACAATACAGAACAACTACTTGACTATGCAAAAGTATGAGCTGTTAACACATGATAACACATGATTCCATTCCGAATCTCATACTCAGAAATTATACTCTTTTCGAATCGATTATTATTAATTTATTTTCTGTATTAATGTTAATAGAGATAGAATTAAGACAGAGTTATGCTAGGTTAGGTTAGGTTAACTAAAACATTTTTGTGATTCAGAATGTTTATTCAAGATTATTAATAACTTACTAAATTTTAGATACATAATTTTAAAATTTAAAAAATCCAAAAATAAATTACTATATAAACAAAGTGGCTTTAACTCCACCTCTTTTCTAGGAACACCTCACTTTTTTATGTCACATGAATGTGTTTTTCTACATCAACATTAACTCCTCCTCTTTAACATTAACTCCTCTCATTTCGACATTTACTTCTCCTCTTTAACATTAACTCATCCTTCTTCCACATTAACTCCTCCTCTTCCGCATTAACTCCTCCTACTTTCATACCTTCTTTCAAATTTCAACAACTCCTCTTCTTTGTTCTACCTATACTTTCCGAATCTTCTGACCAAATTCGGACTTTTCTAGAACTGCCAAAATAGCAGCTTGGTCAGTATCACCTTCAGTAACTCCGAAAATATTGCTTAAATTATTTTTAACTCCCTCCTTTAATGTTTGAACATTTTTCGCAACATTCTGAATCTCATTATCTGCGTTTAGTTCAGATGGCTTTCTATTCTGAAGATGGTTCTGAAGGTCCTGTTGCGTTTTAATCAATCTACTAATAACATCCTGTTGTAACTCCTCCCCTCCTGCCGTAGTTCCTTCCTCCTGGGCGGAGTCATCATCGTCGGTGTCCTCAATTGACTCAATGATATCGCCTCGCCTTGGTCCGGGTACTTTCTGGGCGTTTAACTTATCGATGTTAATGGTGGGAAACGTGACAGGCGTCGTTGTAGAATTCTGATTCTCTTGGAAGAATCCTTTCGGGTGGGCGTGTTTAGGAAGATTTTTATAAATGTAGTTTACGACAATATTGTTCTTGGGCTTGAACGCTTTGAAGTGTTTGTATTTCTCTGTGACCATCGATATTGATGTAATGAAAGTTGTCTGGATTGATGTCGTTGGAGGAGCTAAAGTGGTTGTGGGCGGAGTTACGATCGCAGCAGGTGTGGCTGCTTCTGAGGGTTTGCTTTTTGCGTCTTCGCCAAATCTAGAGAAAATGAGGACATCACCATCGTCGGCATCATCTCTGGCTGTCGTAAAATGATGCCGAATCGGTATCTGAATATTCTGAGTCCCTAAATTTTGAGTAGAATCTTGGGAAAAGTGTAGTAATGGCGGAGCCACAGGGTCAGTGTCTGAAAACCGATTAGTTAAGGAAAAATCATTTGAAACCTCATTCTGTATCCCATTCCCAGAAAAGATGCTAACAACTTCTTTAATAGAATTATCAATGTCTGTAATTTTCTGAATCTGAATTGGAGATAAAGTTGTTGTGGTCGTTGTCGATGATCCAGTAGGTGCAGAATTAGATGCAGAAACTTGTCCAATTTTTGGAGGCATGAAAACTGAAGACAAATATAGGCCATCTTTTCCCTTACCTGAAGATACACCTTTCGGAGCGTTTGGATTATATACAGAAGATAAGAACACCATTTTCTGAGTTTCCCTTTCTCTATCCAACAAAGACAATTTTTGAGGTTTTACTGCTTCTGTTGGTGTAGGAGATACTTCCGATGTTTGTTGAATAGGTCGGGAATTCTGAATGTCAACCTGAAATTCTGAAGGTGTTTTTAAATTGTCAAGTTGCTTTTCTAAATGATTCTCAACAACCTTCGTAATTTCTGCCAGAGCCGGGTTTTGGGCAAACGAATTGGTAAATTCCACATATGGTTTCAATTTCTGAATCTTATTCTGAAGATTGCCCTCTACTACTTTTGTTATTTCTCGATGATTGTGCAAATTCTGAGCTTTCTTACTCTCATCCTGATTGATACTTAGAGTCTCAAAAGCCACTTCTTTTATTTCTTCAATAGAAGTTTCAGTATTATTCTGAGTATGAGTCGGTGAAAGTTGGCTAAACTCTGTCGGTGGGTTCAATTTTCCTAAGTTAATTGGGTTCCTGTCTATTTCATCCCTGATAAGAATTCTTACATCGTCGACTTCTAAGTCTAGAACCTTTTCGTTTTGTTTTTCTGAACTTACAGCCGCGGGTAAAACGGCATTTTGGGTCGCAATATCCAGTTGGGGAGATTGCGAATTCAAATTAATAGCACCAGGCGTTGCTGGACTTGCAGAAAATAACTTTTCTGGAGCCTCAGAATTTATCTGTGGTGCTATTTGAGGGGTTAAGAAAACACTTGAAACTGATAAACCTTGTTCCGGGTTGGTATAGCTATATATGACTTCTTTAGTCTGTGCCGAATTTTGTGAAGGTTTAGGAGTATGGGTTATTTGATTAATTTGAGGATTATTCCCTTGCAATTTCTTAAAGGCTTCGAACTTTTTTCTTAAAGCATCCTCAATTATCAACGCGATTTCGGTTCTCTTCGAATTAAAATTCTGCATCTTTTTGAAAAGTGGTTGGACGCTATGTTCAATTTCCCCTATGAGACTTCGAAGTTCTTCCTGAGGTAACTGTTCAGGTTTGAAAGAATCGATTTTCTGGGTCTTCTCTATCTGTGCAGGGATGATAGTATTGACATTCGGAGTCTTCGACAAATCAGCTGATTTCCTAATATCAATGGGAAATTCCTCATCTGGTTTAGCTGTACTTGTCACAACAAACTCTGAAGGGTTCTTTAAATTTTGAAGTTGATCTTGAAGATTATTTTCTACAACTTTAGTAATTTCTGCATGTGCCAAGTTGGGACCAAAGTTCGATTTAAAATCAGAAGGAGTCTTAAGATTCTGAAGTTGGTCCTGAAGATTATTCTGAATCACATAAGTGATTTCAGCATTTTTCGGATTTAGAGGAGCTTGAACATTTGGTCCTTTAAATTCTGAGGGTCCTTTAAGTGCGTCAAGTTTATCTGATAGATCATCTTGAACAATCTTTGTTATTTCTATATGTGCCAAATTTGGACCAAAACCAGAAGTGAATTCAGATGGCCCCTTAATATTCTGAATCTTTTCTTGAAGATTATTCTGAATCACAATTGTGATGGCTTCATTTTTCGGAATCTGAGAGATTTGACTATTTTGAAAAAATTCTGAGTGTTTCTTTAAATTTTGCAATTGGTTTTCTAGATTATTTTGTATTACCTTAGTAATTTCTGCATGTACCAGGTTCGGCCCAAAGCCACTTGTAAATTCTGAGGGTCTCTTAATATTTTGAAGCTGATTTTGAAGATTATTCTGAATCGCAGTAGTTATGGCTTCATTTTTGGGAATTTGAGAAGTTTGGCTGTTTTGAAGAAATTCGGAGTGTTTTTTCAAATACTGTAATTGATTTTCTAGATTAATTTGGATAACCCTGGTAATTTCTGCATGGGCAAGGTTAGGTCCAAAGCCAGAACTGAATTCTGAAGGTCTCTTGAGATTTTGAAGTTGATCCAGAAGATTATTTTCGACAACCTTAGTAATTTCCTCATGTTTCTGCATATTTACCTCTTTCTGAGTATCACCTAAAAAATTTGTAGGAATTTTCAACTTATGTAATTGATTCTGTAGATGATCTTGAACTGCTTGAATAATTTCTTGATATCTTTGACGATTCTGTGTCTTAACTTCCGTATTATGAATCTCCGCATTCTTAGAAGAAATGTCAATATTATTGGTTTGTTTTTCCGGCGACTGAGAATGATCATATTTCTGATAATATACCGGGAAGGCTGGTGGATAAGGTGCAGAATAAATTCTGTATCCTTCATTATTATGTGTCCTTGCATCCTGGGAGATTTCTTGCTGTTTTTGATTTTGTTGATGTTGTGCATATGGAGTGTACTGTTGGTAATTTTGTGCTTCAGGTGCAGGATACACGGAATATTGACTCTCAAAATTCTGGAAATGTTCGCCATTTGTCATCCAGTAAAATTTATTTAGAGGCCTTCTGAATCTATTAAATAAATTGCGTTTATTTCTCTGGGCTTTTGGTTTCATGTGTTTTGCAGTTTTCTTAGTGTCCTCTTCTGAGTCTTCGTATTCATCATCATCCACAATGAAATACTCGACAATATCATCAAGATCATAATATTCATCATCGTCATCATCATCCTCTTCAGATTTTTTACGATGGGTGTGAGGTTTTCCTTTATGTTGATTTAAGG
>WSZQ02016536.1:16383-34992 GCA_019419845.2 Weissflogia rhopalogaster | reverse complement strand
TTCCAAATCAAGTAATTGCATTAGCGAGTAATTCTTTTGAAAACATTTTCATACCTTTTTCATCATATTACACATATTAAAGATAGAATGGTAGGGGAAGTCTCGGAATCAGCGAAAATATACTACATTTGCTATCGCGAAAGCTCTAGGAAACTTTTCTATGCTACCTTATTATACTAGCTTATTTATATATTTTTCGACCGTATTCCGAGACTATCTTAATGGAGTCCACGCAGTTTGGCTGAAGCTCGACTGGGACGCAACTATTTGGCAGGATAGTTGCCTTCAATAGCGCTGACAAAAACAAACAATCTGCAGAAGGCTTTCATCCTGATGAGTTCATGTAGATGTAACAAAAAGTACTTACGTGCGGTACTCACCCTCGGGCTATGAATATTATATTCGCCCGAGGCGAGTGAACAACCCCGTGATGGTGCGCGTCCGCAGAACATCACAAACCTCCAACCACCGAAACACATACACATACATAACCGAACACATGCATGCATAGCCATCCTGTCATACATGGCAAATCTTTTCATTTCGGCAGATGATAAATTCCCCAATGCGACAAACAGCTTCCTTTTTCGCGGACGGCCTTTAAATATTTTAAACGTACGCGTAGGACGTGCATTTATATTACGGACAGAGTTTTTCATGGCCCCGATGCCGAGGTCGACAAACGTGCAAAACGTCCGCTTAAAGTCAAATGCGAAACCCTTTTTGTCGTTTGCCAACTGCTATTTGCAAACTGCAATATTATGCTTGCTGTGGAAAAAAAGCGAAACTTTTTTTATTCAACTCGCGCTTTACGTGTTGGATCATTTTCAATTCTGTATTCGGTATATGAAAATCAACGCGCTCGTGATTGCATTGTGATTGTGAGGTTTTGTAGTGGCGACCAAACCGAAGCCCGGTGGTTGGTACCCGAGGTTCTGGTAATAGCGTGATTGGGAAACAGTCAGCATTTCCGGCGCGGCGATTCGCTTTTCACGGGCCATGGCTTCCGCATATTGAAATCGGAAGTTGGGGAAGCAGTTGTGCGATGCATTTTTATATAATTTGGCACGCTTCGTGGTTGGTCGTTGCACAATTGCACTAGGTTACACGTCGTTTTCGGCGAGAATGCCGACGGTTTTGTTAAGCCTAGTTGTCGCACCGGTCTCGAACGACTGAAAAAACGACACCAAGGGCCCAAAACATGGAAACCTACTTAAAACGCAATTAAACTAAAATTATGTCCAGCGTGCGCCAGCGTGGAAAAACGCGCGATGTGCTTATTTTTACGCGCTCTTGTGCCCTTTTTTGTGTTCTTACTGTTACATTGCGACACTTTGGTGCATTTCAGCTGCAGCCAACTACTACAACTACGCGCCCGTTTGGATCAACTGAAAATGAGTGCAACTGCGAGGAGGCCGTTTTGCGGCTTTTATTTTGCCACACCTGTTTGCGTATCATTCCCAGCTGACGCGTTTAAAAATGTATAAAGTCACCAAACAAACTGTGTGCAACATTATTTCATTTAAGTTGGAATTATGTATATTTATGTATTATGTATGTATATGTATATTTTTTGGATTTTATATAACAAAATCTAGGAAATATTATTTTTAACTTTTTTATAAAGACTATAAGATTACTTTTATAATTATATTACTTCTTATTTTTCTTCCAGACTAGGAATTCTCAACTTGTTTTTGTTATGGTACACTTAACGATTTCAAATTTTTCATGGGCCACAAAATTGACACAAGTCAAAATTTAATTTATTTCTCGGCATATTTTTAGAATTTCATACGTTAAAATTTAAAAAATATATATCTAAATTTGGTATAAATAATAATAAAGGGTCTTACAATATATTTTTTTTTTTGATTCATTGGAACAAAATGTGGGAAATATTATTCTGAAAGGTTTTATACTATTAAGAATAATTACGTCCTGCTTAAAATTAAACCCCAGTGTACCTTATTCTACCAGCAGACTAAAAATATGTATGAAAAAAAAGAGTAGAGAAAGTCTCATAATCGGCAAATGTACAACATTGCCATTATTCTACAATTATTATCACCATTTTAAATTTAGAAAACTTATTTCCATTCAAACTTCATTTAGCGCATACAGGGAGGTCCCTAGGGATCTCAGGGTAGGCGCGTGAATTTACAATAATAGCAAGACCAAAAATTAGAGGGGATAATACATGTTTTAGAGGAATCAAAAGCACAAAAAAACTCGAGCTGGCCTATTTTATACCTGAAATTGTGAGCTATGTCCCTCAATAGCTGTATGCAAGTATTTGAACGACAACACATGCCTCCTTGGCAAACTGAGAAGACAAAATATTTTTAAACAGCGCCAAAAAATTATATTAAAGAAAGGGAGGTGCTGCTCTAAAACGTTTGGAAACCTCTGATTTAGGTACTACTTTATTTTCTGGGAATGAATCCAACAATGCTAAATTATATCTAAAAGGAACTTATTCCACAACTTTCATGAAAACACAAAGTAAAATATTTAATTAATTCATATTAATATTCACAAAAAGTTAGTTCGTATGTCTACCAAACACATTTGCTACCGGAGTCATCAAAACTTTCATAGTACGAAACGTAATATAGGACATTATTTCAAATTAGTTGCGTCCTGTTATTAGTTTAGTTTAATGTTAATATTTTGTTTGTTTACACGGTGCTATGCTTCTATGGACAACCCCGATGACTGTTGCTCACCCTATGTCTGAAAGGACTCGACAATCGGGCGGATGAAACATTTATGAACGCTCTCCGCCGATGCGCACGATGCAAAACGCCAACTAAATATCGCCCATCCTCACCATCGTCCGGAAATTAGTGCAAAGGGTCAAAATGGGGAACTAAATGGATGGCGTTAGTTACGGGGTGGGCTGCCCTCTGCATCGAACTGTGCGCACCAAGGGGTCGCGCCTAATTCTAATTAATTTCAAAATTTTCACTCTCGCGCGGTCGCTGACTTATCATATAATTTAATGAAACAATTTCAACGCAGTGGCAAACATTATTACTTAATAATTCAGTAACGCGCTTTCCAATAACTCGCCGCGGCACCCCCCACCTCCATTCACGACGCCATATTGGATTACACCTCGTAAAAGCTCCGAATTTACGTTTTTAATGCGCCAACCGCTCCACGGACAATAAATCTCCGTAATTGCTTAGAAATTCGACATGGTGATAAATCCACACCGTTGCGTTGTGGCTTAAGATGCATTCCTAATTTCGAAATGTTTGAAATCACAAAAACTAATTTGCACCCAAATTGGTTGTGATTTGGTGGGCTGGTGGTTGAATGAAAAGCGCAGATTTCGTAGTAGAGTAATAGGACCACAAACTAGCGTCACCTTTTGGGTAATTTTCGTGAAACCCTTGCCCAAAATTGGAGATTTTAATTAAATACTTTTAATTTTAACTTTTGTTTCCACACGATGGCGACGGCACCAGCCAGTGTCTCAATAGAAAGCTTTATGATGTCACCAGTTGGGTGGCGGCGAAATTGCGCCACTTTTCGACCGGGATGTTAGGGATGCTAGGGATGCTAGGGGGGTGGGTGCTAAATAATAAGACGAGAACAATAACAACCAAGAGTACCAGGCGCCACACTAAAAAGCCGCGCGCACAACGGCTGAGATTATTTATATCTCAGCAATTTGTTACTCGCCTTTCAAACCGCTAAGCGACGCTGAGTTATAATTAGACTACCTGAAATTGAACGTAAAATATGATTGCGTAAACTTCGTTTAGCCGCACGCTGCGTAGATATTCGCAATAAGATGCGAGGCTGAGTGGAAGAAGCCGGAGTGGATTTGGTTAGGGATGCACTTTAGAGATTTGTCTACAAATTGAATTTTTTAGTGTAGGCTGATGCTATACTTGAGTATTTTTGGTTATGTAATGTAGGCTAATTTAATTTTCTTCATTCACTGGTATATTGGAACCTTATAAGATCAATCATATTATATTGTAATTTACTTGTTAAATATGTTTCATTTAGATTTATAAAATTTACATCAGTGAAAGAATTAACCAAATTTTCATAGTCTTGAAATATCCACATATATTTTGGTTTTATTATTAATTCAAAAAAATAAATAAATGAAATATGATATAAACTAGACAACGCTGTGAGCGTAGCTTTACCTGTTAAGACGATAACGTTTCACCAGCGGCACGTCAAGTCGAAAATTTAATTGAGGAAGTAAAATGACCAGCATGACATGTTTTTAATGTACTGCATTTTTGAATAGATTGGCTAATAGAATTGTGATAGAGAGAAAAGAAATGTATTTTCTTCTTACTGAAAGTTACTTGATTCATCATTACAAATGCTGTGTCAATAGATTCATTTTTTATTTAATGATTTTAGGCTTTTTGTTGATTTTGTGGTCTTAAAATGAAAAGTTCCTTATAGTTGAACTAAAATTAGCAATTTTGCAGAATTTGAAATTCGATAACCGTGTCTTTGGAAATTAGGCAACTTCAAGTGCCAAGGCTTACAAGGAGAGTCCACGCCCTGCCAAATGAATTTTTCAAAACTAAATATGCAGTCGGGTACTACATTTTTGTAATAAAAATTGTGAAATTCCTAGGACCCTCTACCGGATAGTTTCCGAGAAAATAATTGGTAAACATTTTATTCGAGCACCATTTAACTGTTCTCTGAACGTATAACCAATTATTCCAACGATTGCGGTAGTTAGTTGATGCAATTTTGCGAAGTCTATTTCGCTTTCGATATGGTAAGTCGGTTCGAACCTCATTCGCGCTTGAATTTTATTAAATTAATTTTTAGTTCATAGGTTTTTCATAGGTTTTCATAGGACAGTGGTCCATGAGGTCCCGGGTTCGATACTCGGCGGGGATGTATATTAAAGAGAATTCTTCTTCTTATCAAAAGTGTTAGCCTAATTATTAGAGCTAATGACCATAGCAGTCGATGCTCGGTAAAATGAAACAAAAAAAAATTTTAAATAATTTTTCATTAGTATATAACGATATAAGCGTGGAAATGGCGATTTTGGACACGAGTTAGAGATACGAGGCAGAAAGTGTACCAATAGCCGTTTACACACGCTTACTCTAAAACGCTTGTTTCCACCCGCTGCATGATTCATCCAATCGGCCTGCCGATGCATATATACGAAAAATTACATTTTAATATTCATAATATTTGAATTACATACAAAACTTTAACTGTTAGATGTACTGGATGATACATTTATTATACATTTAAATATTTAAACAATTACAATAATGCCCAAATGCAATTAAAAACATGAATTAAAAAAATAACCAAAACCTTCTTGTCAGGCTTACAGTTTATGGAGTTATGTAGGCAACTTCTTGAGCGTAAGTTTACCTCTTAAGAGAATTTCGTAGCGACGAAAAAGTTAAATATTCAGCATGATTTTTTCGTTTTATGTGTACTACAATTTTACGTTTCCTGGCTTAGGCTCTTACCACGTTTAATTTAATGAATTATTTATGGAATTATACATTTTATAATTAATCCATAATATAATTTAGTAATTTACTCGCTAAAATCAATTAATATAGCTTCTATAATATAGTTATTTTGATATATACTCCAGCTCTCTGTAAATTTTGAGGTTAACAATGAAAACGGGAAGTTCTTCATCTTAAATAAAATGAAATTTGCAAGCCTAAGCAACTTATTAAACCTTACCTCTTAAAAGAAGTTCATTTTTCCAACAGCGAAATTTGATACTAATTAAAAATTATAAATTGACAGGTGTGAGCAAGGTACAGTGTGACTTGATTAAAATTAATTAATTCACGGAAAAATTTAAACTCATACACATACTCATCAACATTTCAACATTCAACAATTACACTCTACAAACCACAACATGCTGAATACAATTCAGCGTCAAACATACAAACATTCTAGTACTCACATAACTCAATATCAACACCATCCCAACAACGCCAAGAAAAAAATACACATAGTAATTCATGTATGTAAAAATGTCGGAAACAGGTCGACAGACGTAAAAATATAACCATTATTATTATTTAAAAAATGCAATGTTCACCATGAATGCATGTGTACGCAGATACATAAACAGGGAAGCGTAATTACGCTGATATGATATGTACAATGAGCAGTATAATGTTAATTTGAAATCTTATAAGTAGTATCTTATCTTATTAATTTATGGATTAATATGTTTTATGAATTACCTTATAGAAGTATTTCATTATAATAACATCACCTAGCAGGGTGAATAGAAACTAATTCAGAAAAAAAGAACTCTTCAACTAGGATTGCTCTGAGAATGTAACTTTTTGTTATTAGGCAAATAGTCGCACCAGGCAACTTCATATACATTATCTTTGACCGTATTCAGGAAGTCATGGGACAAACCCTTTCTTTCGTTGTTGGCAGATTTTCGCATATTTCAAGTCAATACAGTACAAGGTTCCGAGTTCGACTCTCGGATAGAATTTATAGTAAAAGGAATTCTTCTTATCAATAGAATTAGTGTCTAATATGACAAATTACATTGAAAATAAATTGAATACATAATAATACACTGCAACGGCAGTGGGGCTAAATTGCTTCTTTGGAAGTCAGGGGAACGACAAGCCAAAAATGTACAAGGTTTCAGGAGGATGTTCCTCCCTTTATATACAATATTCCGATATTCGCTAATATTTCTTTCAGTTGCCGCGTTTGGCAAGTTCCGAATAAACTAGACCAATTTTCATTACACACGTCACAATAAACAAATAGTCCTTCTGGTTTTTCCGTTGTAGACAGGATTCCGTATATTAAGCTACACGTTTCCTTGAATGTCTATAATTTGTATGATAAGTTTATAATATAGAAATTAAATTTTCTTAAAATTTAAGTAAATTGAACCATAGTCTATATAAACGATGTCTCTTTGTAATTTACTCTCTAAAATTGATGAATTTAGCTTTAATAATAAAGTTATATTGACGTATCTAATATAATAACGAATATCAATCATGATTTTCTAGCACTCCGCTTGAGAAAATTTGCGGAATTAAATATAACTTTGAGAACGTCTCATCATCTTGCCAGGTTCTTTTTTGTCGGTTTCTTTTGCGCGTTGGCAACGCTTCACGCAGCAGCGGCACCAACAACACCAGCAGGGCGAAAATTAGGTCAAAGGAATGTCTAATAGCGCTGCTTCTTCATATCAGAGCGGCGTTGCTTATTAGAAAGACTGAATATTGTAATTCATAAGAGTCTGACATCAAAGTGCCATCTTGACGCACAACTTCTTGTAATTCACCCTCCTGGCGAACAATGACCCATCATTGACAGATCGGATGCATTAACTTGATGACAATGAGGACAAAAGGGCAAAAACGAGGAATGTATTCACTGTGCGAAAGCACAACGCGATGTTGACGGTTGGCGTGGATGTTTTATTGATGACTGCATCGAGATGTTTGATTATAGTGTGGTGGCGTTTTCGTTCTTGTTACAGGTGGGGTGGAGTCGTACATGGACGATGGTGGTGTCTCCGGCCTCGGTGGCAACGTCAGCACGTATCCGTACTTCGAATTCAACGTGCCGCGAAACGTCACCACCGCAGTGGGACAAACGGCTTTCCTGCATTGCCGCGTCGAGCAATTAGGCGACAAAGCGGTGAGTACTATACTGTACAGCAGCCACATATATATTCATGCTTCCCCCAGCGATAATTAAATCAATACATCAATATGCATTTATTCGGGAATTATGCAGGCAGACTCTGTGGGATGTACATTTCATCCGAGGCACGCATATCTCGATCTTAATCAAAGATTGAATGCGTCTTGTCAACGAAAGAGTTTAACTATCCTCTAAAACTTTATGATCGTTGCGAATGTCAGCCGAACTCGATGCGGAGCATTTGCGCGGCTTTACAGAACCAATGAAATGCTCCTGCAAATAAACGATATTCCACTGCTTGCGAAATTTCGCAAAAAAAAAACAGATATACAAGTTGAGAGATGAAATAGGAGAAATAGACCGTTGGTGGATTTTATGCCGGACTTGCTGCCACTAAACCTCACCTCCTGAATCCGAAATACATCTGTGCCACGTGGCAGGATGACGAATCCTGCGGGCGTGACGCCCGCCTCTGTTATAACAAAAATTTCACTTTGCTGGCCTCGGTTGGCAGGTTTACGATCCGCAAGGCTGTCGGGCCGTAAAACCTGCAAACCTCCGCGGTAGCGCCACCTACGCTCATAAAGGTGGCCGCGCGTAATTTTTGTTTTTATGCACCGGCCGCCCTACGTGCGATGCGTCACGATGCGTACCCATCTATGCATAGCGTTATCTTTTATGAGTACTTCAATTTTAGAAAGACACACGCAGTGATACATTCAATTCCGAGTTAAGGGCTTTGATGCGAGAGTGTGTGTGGATATGTCTGTGAACAGGACGGAGAACGCAGGCGCGTTTTGTGGTCATTCCTGACCTGTATTGTGGAGCTTTGTGGGGTTCCTGCGCTGCATGTGGGAGCATGGTTGAGTGTGTACACAACCTGCCGCCACATTATAATCCAGCGTGCATTAGACCAGCGCGTTTTGTTACCCTGCCCAGCCGCACACATTCGTCGCTTTATTACAGCGTCCCCTAATTGAAAATTATATAAATTTACATTAAAACTGCTCCGATATTATGCTACTCAACTGAATAGTTAATTGAGGCCTGTATTCCGGGCTAATAGAATTATTAAGGGATTGGTTATTTAATACATTTTGATGTATAATGGTCTACTATTGATAGCATATTAATTAAACCATGTTAATATAAAGCACATATTTCTTGTCCAGTTCATAATTAAAGTATTTTAATGTTTATGGAAGCAGTTTGCAAACTTTCTCATGCCCCCCCCCCGTTTTTTACGGCACACCAGATTAATGTATATTTCGATTCTCGTTATTTTCGTAACTATTTCAAGAGGATCCTGAAATTTATCAAGATAGACGGACTTGCCATGTCAAGGAATCAAGCGGACCCCTTAGCCCCGTGTCTTGTTCCTACATATCCTCCTCTCCCAAACACAAACCACATCTAGTAGGAGCCTCCCCCTCTAGTGTTTCCTTCCCGCATCGACGACGTCGTAGCAACGACTTATTTTCTTTTTCCAGCTACTTGATTTCCTCTCATACTATGATTTCTGATAACCTTACCACGAACTTAACCCCTAATCCCGACGCACATTATCATTTTCTGCTTCAGTTAATGCAATTAGTGTTTTAATATTTTTAATTCCCTACAATTCTATTTCATAACGAACCTTGTCTATTTCGAAATTAGAAAATATAATTAGATTGAAAAATAAAAACAATTATAGTACTTTATGTACTAATAATAACTTAGGAATAATCATTTATTTGGATCACATGAAAGAAATTAGATGAGAAAGTTGGAAGGCGAGTTTTTCACTATATTATGTGTTTTCAGTTTATTTTAAAGAACTTTTAAGAGCTGAAAGTAGTGGAACATGTTTATGTTTATTAGCCAGTGTTGGCTGTTTCGGTATTCCAGCTGACCCCAGCGAGTGGCTGCGACCACCGTCATTACGTAATTGTGCGCCCCTTTAGTGCCGCTCGACTTTAAACAACAATCTAACGCCCACGTTGAGGACGAGAACGAAGCCGACGATAGAAGTTCCCGCCGGAGTATGCCACGACATTCCACGACACCACTAAAATAATGAAACAGTAAAACTCCCCGGGTCCGGCGGCATGTGTGCCAGCTGCATACTGCGGCAGGCGAAAAGCGGCGGCGGGGCCAAATGAAGAAAAACTAGGGTGAAAGGGCAACGTTCATGGCATTCGCAATTCGGGCGCTGCTGAAACTATTCGCGCCTCCTTATGTGCGCCACTTCCTTTTCGGAACGAACGAACGAACTGCTCCCAGCAGGCAGAAACGGCCAGAGTGTTTGCTCACTTCTCCACCTCCCTGGTAACCTACAGTCGATTGTGTCTATATGTGTAGGGCAGGCGTACGGGCGAAGTAGCCGAGTAAACTCCACGGTGAATTTGTAAATTTTAGAATTCACATCAGTCGAATTGTGGGAACGCTGCAGTAGTGTGTAAGCATGGCACACCGATGTTGGAAAGCATCCCCGTCACTGACGAATGCTCCAAGGGTTGCCACTTTACGAGATGATGTTTCACACGCTCGCGCTTATATTTCGCGTTTCAGTTACACGCTTTTGAGAGTAACACGGGTGTGAGGAGGAAGGGGAAATGCACAGATCAGAATTATTCACGCTACGAACTCAATCCCCACGTGGACCCAAGCCCTCTAAACTGACTTTAGATGAAATTAGCTTTACTGTGTACATACTTTAGCCATCTGCAACAATACAGCAACTTTAGGTGTGTTTCAGAGTATCAATGTTGCAAATATCTGTTCATGCTACAAAGCCTTTCAAGTGCTCTATTATTCAATATTATGGGAAACACTTAAACTGGAAAATAATGTTGATAGTTCAAAAATTCGACTTTCCTTGTTCCAAACTAAAGAAAAATAGCATTTTTGTAACTTGAAGTAATAAGTTGTCTTATGCATATTTGGAGGAAGACGATAGCTCCCTGAACAATATAAAGAAAAAGAAAATGTAGCAGTCCATGGACCTTATGGGAAGTATACAGATCACAAGTATTCATGCTACTTACCAGACCTGGTGAGTCAACCGTGCCTTAGCATTGGGCAAGAAATAGTTCCCTAGTAGATAGATAGATATCTTTATTGGCATTCAGTTTCCCACATTTTCATACATCCCCGTTATACAGAATCCTTCTAGTTCCCTAGTAACCATTTGCTGTAGAATCTTTGAATACGGGTAGAGATAGCATACAGATCAAAATAATGTAGTTCAGTTACCACCCCTGTAAATCTTGGACCTCTAAACAGACTGAAGTAAAAAAGTAGCTTTCCGATATTCCACCAAAATTAAGTGAATTTCTAAGTATCTTATCTTGAACAAAGTGATTTGAAAAAAAAAACCTCTTACGCTGTCGTGTACAAAATGCTGCAGCTATGGAAAAATGAGAGTAGAAAGTTAGAATAAGGTTACGAGATAACATACAGATCAAATTAATTCAACCCACGTTTCTTTTAATTCGATTCCTTGAGAAAAGCAAGCTAACAGAACATGGACCAACTGTATGGACCAACTGAATTATTTAAGATACTTACCTTGACCCTCTGTGAATCCTCTGTAACCGGGTTACGGGCTATCATGGGATGGCATGCAGATCACAATTTGGTCTCTCTGTGGACCTGATCTGTGGACATTGCAGTTAAGTTAAGTGAATTTCAAATTATCTTACCACCAATAGAAATCCAGTAGAAAAAACTCCATGGTAAGAAAATAGAGTAGAACATTTGAATAAGTCTACGTCAAGGCGTTCAAATCAAATTAATTCTGCCAAAGTTTATTGAGGAGTAGATCCCTCAATAATACTTAAGTTAAAAGAGTTGCTTTTCTGTCATTTTTTTTGGAAATTGAATCAAATTACCTTTAACTAAACCCCGGTGTGGACCTAAGCCCAACTTTTTGTCAGTATTTTGAACCAAGATCACTTAAGCAAACCAGTGAATAGACGGCAATACCCTGAGAAAAATATTATGGACATGAGCCAACGTGAAATAGGTATAGATCACCATTATACAAGCTTACCCGACGCTCTTTCTCCTCTAAACAATAAAATGTAATAAAACTATAAAACTTAAACTTACTAGTCAGTGTGACTATAGAAGAAATTAATTTTACTGTGTAAAACGTAGAAAATGTGGATAGTTAAACAGAAATAACTTAAAACGTTATGTAACTTGAGCAAAGATTAGTTAAGCAAACCCGGACAAAAAACGATAGCTTCTTGCAGGGAAAATGCAATAAAATGTTTGCCATCGTAATGGCTTTCCCGCATGCCACGCCAGGGAGTAAAAATAAGCGCAGCCCTGCAATCCGCCCGGGGAAAGCCGCCGTCGAACGAGATGATGCGGGAGCGCTAGACGTGAAATTGGAAGGTCTTCTATTAAAAATCCATCTGAGTACAACGTACATATTCTTCGATCTGTAACATTACGTGACCGGTATGCCTATGACGATCCAAAACCCACGACTACACCCTCACAGGAATTTGTTTGATGATAGATATTATGGCTTTCAGAGGCTCCGGTTTTTTTCGTTCCTATTTTCACCCTGGGCATTTCTTTGTTATCTTAGATCGACGAAATATCAATATGATCTGTTTTATATTACACTAGGCTATCCCCTGGAGGAAGCACATGTCATATACATATTAGGTGGAATGAAAATTCAATTTTACCGTGACAACCCATGATGAACCAAGTTTTCATGTTTATTCCACCAAATTTGGCCGAAACTTTTACGGCTTGTTACTTGAAATGTGTTGATTTATTAACTTTGCGTCAAAGATAACCCCAGACCTAGTTTATCCAATTTTTTGTGCGAGTCTTTTTGTGTCCTTTGCCTGGAATTTCAGTTTTTTTACTCGAGGCTTTGGGCTAGCGCAGGCGAAAGCCTGAGATACAACGATTTTTCCCCTGTACTGTTGGATTTATATGCGTCCATCATAAAGTTTTTCTCTTCAATTTTTGACACGTCATAATCTAACGTTTTCTCAGCACTTGGCAGGGCGACGGCGAAACAAATAAATTGAAAAGATTATGAGTGCATCGCCGCGTTGCATACAGCTCCTGCTGTGCAGGCGCAAAATTGCGTTTAATATTTAAGGAGTTTTCCCGGAGCTGACGTAGAGAAGTGTTCGCGAACGTGACGTGCACGCTGTGATATTTGATACATGCGCAAAATGAGGCGCTCGCGCATGATGCACGATTATCAGCATCTATCAAATTATTATCAGCTCTTTGCGAGAAATTGCCCTGCAGCCGCGCTTGTGTTTGCTATGCTATTGACTCATGGACGCGGAATGCGAAATTCTTAGCGTCGGCTTTATTTTTCATCGCTTGCGAAAATATTTGCACAAATACTTCGAATAAACATACAGTGGGCGTGTGCGAGCAACCTTAAAAGATTGCACAATTTCCGAACAATCTGTTTTCGAAGAGAACGTGCGTGCGTGGCTCGGGTTTCACGAAAGAGCTACGTTTTTGAAAAAGTTAATAATAGTTCTTCCATCTTACTTTGGATTAAATCATTCATTCGGATTAAATTGATTCGCCGCTATTTATGCAGTCCGCTCTGGTTGCTTTTGTGTTTCCTTTTGCAGGTTTGCTTTCTTAATAAACGCAAATCGGGTAAAAACTTAGCGACGGTGCTGTGGAAGCAGGGATCAACTGCTGGTTCTAGTCGCATTTCGGTTCCTGTCGGTGAAAACCATATATGTGCGGCTGACAGGTTATCAGCTTCAGACAACCGAGTCGGTTGCGTTTCACTACCGCGTCTCCGGCACGAACAAACACGGCACCATTTCGTGTTGTTCCAAACACGACCACCGCTAACGTTTGCTCCTGTATACGTCCCGCCGGCACAGGAATGTGTCCCCGGCACAAGCCGGGCGAGGAACGAAAACGGGAAAGGACTGCAAATAGCATGCCCTCGTACAGACTTGTGTTCTTTGCACACGCACGGATTCTTTTTACCCCCTCAACCTCCAACCACTCGCATACAAAGCATGAAAGTTCCACAAACTCTGCAACGCGGACAAATCCACTCTCCGACTATCATCCGCATCTACCTACTCTACGCTCTACGCTCGTCTGATAACTTTATTACGCTGATGCGCGGACATTTGCTTGAAACTATCTCTTGTTTCCCACAGCGGCGAAGTGAAATTGAGGAATTCTATCATAATGCACCACATGTCGAAATTTGTTTTGTCTTCAAATATTCATCAATTCATTCGAGCTATCCATCATTGTACCCCTGAATGACAGATAGCATGGAACCATATTCTGGAGAACAAACTTTATTTTTCGCTACACGTAATTATGTGACGACCTTCATTGTGCTAACTTATATAATATTATAAGATATATAAATCAACATTTATTGGCATAACCTCTGTCCTTGCATATCTTCCTGTTTCTTTCCTTCATAATATATTTTTTTACAAACTTAACAAATAATTCAATGGAGAATTTGTTTCGTATTGAAACATTCATTCATTCATCCGAACTACCCTTCATCGTACCACTTTTTTCGTAAGTTGAACCAATTCAACGTAAACAAACTGGTGAATAGTTCCCTATGAAGAACAATGTAACAGGACATGGGAAATTAACGATACCATTGGGAATTAACAAATCACATTTAACAATACTTTCTTGGACATTCGTGCATATGTCTTTTTGTCAACTTTCCATATTTTTGTCATGATTATTTAAAACAAAGTTTTTCCTTTGTTGTCGGTGCATTTATTTCAACCATTTTTTTTTGTTCATCCACTGTCGATTCATCACAGGTCCAAATTTGTTGTGTCTTCAAACATTCCTCTATTCATCCAAACCATCCTTCATCGCACAAAGTTGTACCACTGTATGACAGACAGAATGCAACCAGGCACTGTCGAAACGAACTTTATTTCCTGGTTGACGTAATTACGCGGCACCACGTCGTGCCAACTGTATATTATTAAATTCCTACTTTGCTGGATGACCAACGTGAGCGAGTTGACTTCATATACGTCATACGATAATTGCGCGCGTTTGCTGACGCTCGCAGGAGTCGACAAGCAGGGATGGGTGCAAAGCAGGCGAAGCAGATGATGCGGAAACTATTCCCCATAGCTCGCTACGCTCCGGCGGCGGCGCGGCATGACAGTGACATGCGGAAATGTGGGAATAAACCTACATACGCCCAAAATAGACGCCCCGGCTACCAATTCCCCTCCCTGCTGCGCAGCGCTCATACCTGCCCTGGAGAACACGAAATTGTTCGCTACGAACTTCTTCATTAAAATATTTTCAAAAGAATAAGTTGGCCGCGTTGAATTGCCCTAGATGACGCCGACGTGCACCATAAAAAAGGCGGATGAACATGTACGAAAAGTTTCCACATACAACACTACATCTGCCACACGCTCCCACTCTCATTATCTCAATCCTGAAGTTATCGCCAACTTTGTACGCGAATCATTTTTGCAACTGGGTTACAACTATCGAGGAGTTTCCGCACGTCTCGCCGACAAATACGCTCACCATTTCTTTCAATTATGTTATTTCATAAATAACGAGCGCGCTCGCTGGGCGACTTTTACGTCGTGTTTTTTCATTGATAAAACATAAAAACGGGCGAAAAACACCACGTTTTTCGGCGTGGCCGGAAGTCGTTGCCCGCGCAAAAATTTAATTCGCTCAAGCTGTATTTACGCGAAACGCATAACTTTTCGGAAAAAGCTTCCAAGCAGGTTTATGGGGTTGTAGTTATGTGGAGGGTTCCAGTCGTTATGAAAAGTTCGAAACGGATATGAAAACTTTGTCGCCGTCCAAACCGAAGAATATGTGCGACAGCGAAACGTGTATTCCGAATTACGATGTACTAGGGCAGAAGCCGAAAGTCATTCACAGCGCCAAAATTAATTATACTTTTCCGCGGAAAATTACCGCATTGTATTTTATCCAGTTTACAAAGTTAGCACTTTGATGCTTTAAACTCTTAGAGTTTACGAAGTATTTACTCTCAATGTGTTTGTAAAGCTTTCGTGCGAAGTAATACTTTTAAAAATTGATTAAGCTTTATGTAAGTTCATATTTTCTAACTTTCATATCTTGTTTTGTCAATTTTATAACTTTGTTTGTGTAAAAATTGTACTCGCTCAAACTTTTTTGCTTCAAATTTGTTTTCAACAAACGTGTCAGGGTTCATGTTGGTTCTCATTCCTCTGAAGCATATGTTGCCTATTTCTTTCTAGCTCCAGGCATTTAGCATCTAAAAGAACGTATTTCGATGTGGTCAAATGACTTAATTTTGCAAAAAAAAACGTGTATTTAAACACTACGGGACATCGCTTGCTCTCGAACTGTTAAGTCATATTTTCTCTAAAATGTGTATACATGTGTTTAACCACACGATGTGTTTAAATCAGCAACAAAAAGGGTTCTAGGTCGATTTCTGAAATTTTGGAAAGTGTTCGCTTAAATACATGCTGAAAACGTGTTTAATTGTGCTCAAGGGACTTACATTCTCTAAAAAGGACGTTTAAATACATCGGGATATCATCATTCCATGAACATACATTTGCTCCACCCGCTATCATACTCGCGGTGCTGGGCACTCTGAATGTGAAGGAATACTGCAAAAACAATTTTAGACTTAAGTTGTACATTTTTCGATTTATGTCATTGGTTCTCTTCGTCAAACTATTATAATTATGGTTGTAATGTTGGTATATATGACAGTAGTTACTTAATTAACTATATATAAATAGCACAAAGTAAATAAATAATAAAACACAATTTATTGTCAAAATTTCTGATTATTATATTCGTAAAAGAGTACGACTTTAAAAACCTAACCCTAAAAATATAACTCCATATGTGAAATTTACTAACACAGAAAAAGCGCATCGATATCAGGATAACAAAGTATGGATAATACCATTCCAGGAATATTGGTAGCCCAAACGGGTTTATCCGCACCCAACCATCAACATGCTAGGCATTTAGTTCGGAAACGCGAACGTGTAAAATCAATTCGAATGCTACGGTAAACGAAACGTTGTTTCCTTTTTTATATTAAATAAACTCCCCGTATTTTGCAAGGAAATTGACTTGACATAACCATGCCTAAGCGGGCCCCGACCCTTCTCGATGCCCGGATTTCACGTCTCGCCGTTATTCGTTTATAAATTCTTCGTGAATATCAGAAATACGAGTGCAATGCGGGAAAATTGCTTTCCATCTTGGCGCAGCAAAATCGAAGGCGCGTCGCTTATTATATTCAAAGTAATACGCAAAAGATACACGCAGGAAACACATCAACAGCTTCCTGCAAAAAAACGAGCCCGAAAAAAACCTCTACATTCAGTTCGCGTTTTACAAAGCAATTTCGCGCTCTTTACGCGAGGAAAAACCGGCGTTGGGTTTGTGTTTACGTGCGCAGCGTCTAATTTATTTTCCGTAAAATTCATGCACTTTGTCGTAGCGTCTAGCCCCAATGCGAGACTTTCCTGCTGCGGTCTTGAATGTTTGAGTATTGTTAATGAATACAGCCAAGACGGAAAAAAGGCAAGAAAACTGAAGAGCTTTCAACTGTATGCGCCTCGCTGTTTTTTTTTTTCGAATGCAATTTCTTATGTGGTTAATCTATTCCCAACTTCGTCGCAAATTAATTGAATCCCTGAATGGGGAATTAAAAACTTTTAATTTGTGTATCGCGTTTACCTCGGCGTGAATAAAAACGGGTCCCGTGTTCATTAGACTAAGCTGAGATGCGTCTACGCGATGCCAACTACTAATTAAAATGTAAACGTCTCGCCGATGTATTGCGCAATGATTTTTAATTAACAACGCACGTACGGTCCCAATCACGACGGCGTTAATTATGCGTGTACGACGCTGGCAGTTTGCAGCTTGTTAGCGAACTTTGCCCTCTATACGAACTACGTACACACCTTTGTCGCCTTCGTCGTGTGTGCACAGCACATAGCAGGGCTACTTTAAATATGACATTATCAAGTAAGCACATTACTTCGTATTAGTTGATTTAAAATTACCGTTTGGGAATCGCGGCTAATTTAAATTGATGAGCTTGCAAAGTTTGCATCAAGTTCGGTGCCGCGTCGAATCTATTCACCCTGGCTCGTCGGCAAACATTTCGCAAAGATTGATCTTTTGGAGCTGTAATGAAGTAAATGATGGTCAATTTAATTTAACTATGGATTAAATAGTTACGCTGCAAACGTGACGGTGCTCTATCGTAAAGTTTTCCACGACAGAATGTAAAGTTTGCGTTGCGATCAATTTTTTAAGAGCTATCAACTATCAACAAAAGTTTTAGATTGACAATGAATCAAAAAGTTGTGGAAAAGCTTATCCAAGTGAAATATGTCAAGATTCTTGTGGAAAACATCTTATAGCAATGCAAATATCTTGACATTTTGAAAGTTAAAAATGAAAAATAGTTGTTCTAGGTTTCTCCAATGACGCAGGTATGTTTCATTGCAACTCATATAATATTGATAATACTATGTCATTCATGTCCTAAAATGTCGCGTATTCGCTCATTTGTTGACCATTACCAAAGTACTGACTGACTGTCAAGGGGAGTATCTAAATTGTCCAACACAGATTGGGGAACATTTTTGAACATGTAGTACATATATTAAAATAATTTGTTAACATGATTTTCCGTCGGTTTGAGCTGTTTGCCAAAAAAATTCACAGTGTTGCCACAAATATATTTAAGAGTAAACTTCTTCATATCAGCATCATGGAGCATGTCAGCGCATTAATCTATTGGCCATAGTTTTGGCCACGAACTTTTGTATGAAATTTATAAAAGTTATAGTCAACACTGACAAAGGACGTATAAGGATTGTCCAAAATCGATTCCATTGAAATTGAATGTACGTGTAGTACTTA
>WSZQ02016536.1:2040-16283 GCA_019419845.2 Weissflogia rhopalogaster | reverse complement strand
TTCGCCGTTTTACACCGTTTGGCCAGAAAAAAATACCAAACATTCTTCAAAATCGACCATCTTGTTTTCAGTTCATTAACGGCGTTATGCCGTGGTGGCGTTATGGTTTGTGCTTCGGCAACTTTGAACTTTGTCACTTATTATCTTCTATTTCTCAGTTTTCACAGGTAAATGAATTATGGGTCTGCCAATGTAATTCATTATTTCGACTCTAATTCCACTTTTGCGTCACTTGATTAACGATTAACTAAACAACTTTTCTGATCATAAAAGAAACACTATGAAATATAATATTTGTTGGTAATTAATATAAGGAATGCAGATACTCATAGCATAAGTAAGCAAACACATAAAATATAAAAAATTATCATATTTAATTATGTTATTATTGGCCACAAACTTCTAACTGTAACCCAGAGATGCTACCAACTATATGTCTAAATTATGGAATTTTTAATTTATAGACAAACGGCGCAAAACTGCAATTAAATTCCCATTTACCGAAATTTTATCTATGTAATCACATTACTATTACTATCCGTAATAAAAATTTAGTCAAATCGATGGTGGACAACCCGGCACTCCCATTGTGAAGTTATTCCTTGGTTAAAAGTTCGTAGTATTGAAAAAAAATGACGTATTGGACACGATTATCATATTGAAAATGGCTGATTTGCTCTAGTTTCTTAGATAGTTCCGTAATATCGTGGAAATTGAATATATTATTAATTAATATAAATGTACGGTTTTATTAATAAGTATTTATTAATAACGTATTTATTGCTCTAAAACTCTCGAAGGGTTAAATTAAAAAGAACAGAAGTAAAAAATAGCCTGTCTCTCGAGGTGAAACAATACATACATTAAAGTAACAGAAAAGTTAAAATCAGGTTGTTAGTTCCTGAGGTATAAGTATCCTAAATTTGGCTCTCATTCGCCAGTTTACTCCCTTAGTCAAGCGAATTGAAGTTTTACATAAAAAATAGAAGAAATTGTATTTAAAAAATACTACCAGAATTAATAAATAGTTGAAAAATATTACATTAAATTATTGTTATTCGGTAACATTTTCATTTTCAATGGAAAAACATTAATTCGTATCGAATTGTAGAACATTCAGAAAAAAAAAATTATGGAGACAGATGCTTCATTAATCAGTGAGCAAATTGACAAATATATATATCACACGATTCTGATTCGTATGTTGTCTCGTAATTAGTAACTGAAACCAGCGATGTTTTATCGACACGACGCATCGCGGAATTATAATAAATAATTGACATGCATTGCAATCAGTTGTACTGCGCTTCCTCGCGCGGTGTAATCTATGAATAACTGAATAATTAATGGCAACGCAGTGCACCGTGCGTGTTTGCGATTTTCGCGTCACAGTAATCAAAGTCATAAATACAGATTATGCATTGATGGAACGAATATTAATATTTTCGTATTAGCTGTTAGTATTTGCGTTTATTTTGGACGAAAAATTACTGCAACTTATTGGGAAATGATAAATTAAAGTTGTATTTAAATTGTCGAGTATGTTCAGCAACTTGAAGTTGGTGGATGAACTAGTACGAATACGAGAACGCTGCAAATTATTCTCCAGCATACTTTTGCCTTGTTAAATTTTCAACTGCGGCTGCGATGCTGCTCGTTTGCTATTTTCAAGTAGACAGACGAGTAAGGTACGAAGAAAGTCTGGAGCCTTTCACCGTTGGTATGAAATTGCACATCTGCAAAGTTCGAGTGGTTTGTCGGCTTCTCTCGACGTACAATACCTTTTTTGCGTGCGCGGGTGAATGTTTATGTCGTACGTGGACAAAAGCAAAAGCAAGGTTAAGTGCGTGCGCGACGATGCTGAAAGGCGTGACGGCACGCACGATGAAAAAATATTTCGTCAAAATTATTTTCGCGTTCGCACAGCCCGTCCGGGGGGCTTCAGGACAACTTATTCTCACGTCGTTCGCTAAATAGCGCATAAAAAAGGTTAAGAGAAAAGCAGGACACGGTGGATATGTAATGCGAGAGGGATGTGAGAGGCGAGAGAAGGAAACACTTCGAAAAAACGTGGAATCCTGCTGGTGTTATTTTTTATGTTCACGTAATACTAGTTTAATGATGATAAAGATTTAATCTCTCCACTCTACATGATAGTTAATGGCCCATAAACCATATTTGCCATATTAGTCTTGTAACACTTGTACGCGACTGTCATCACGTGGTCGCAACTGTTTCTAGTTCTGGTATAATCAAATCCGAAAACCGAGAATTGTGGAGCAATAAGCCCATAAAGGAAAAAACGATCTCGATATATTTTGTAGGAAACATTACCTTATTATCTCAAAAAAACGAACCCGAAACCCGGTTTTCAGTTTTAAAAAACTATATACCGGTTTTGAATAAAATCGGGTTTTCAGGCACACTAATTGTGAATAAACAAATTAGTTAAGAAAATTGGAGATATATTTAATACTTTATATCTTGAAACCGATTTTCGGTTTTTGAAAGCTGAAAACCTGTTTTTTTCCACACCATATTAATTTTTTCTTCACTTTTTCTATGAAATAGTTGTAACAAAATTAAATTAGAAAATTGAAGATATATGAAGCATTTTATAAGATGAAAACAAAATATCATTTTTTTGCTTCTACACAGTTCTGGCATAATTCAAAATATGATAGGACCAGAAGAAATGAAAAGCTGTATCAAACTCTAGATTAATTTCGGTTGAAACATCAAACAATTCCTTTACTACCTCAAATACCGAACAGAAAATCAAAACCCGATTTTTGGAAACTAGAAACACGGTTTGAAAAAAATCGGGATTTCGGATACTCTAAGTATTTCTGTATTTATTATGATAAAATATGAAGAAACAAAGATAATTGAATACATGGTACACTTTATATCATGAAACAGAAACCTGGTTTACGGGATATGAAAGCTAAAAATCTGGATTTACAAAAGTTCAGGTTTTCAGAAACCTTAAAACTTTTCTTCAATTAAGAAAATTCAAGATGTATGGAATATTTTATAAGATGAAAACAAAATCATATTTTCAGTGCTTATAGGACAATCTTGGCACCATTCGAAATGCGATTCGGACCCGTATAAATGAAAAGCTGTATGAAATTCGCGTCCGCGGCCTGGGAGTTTTTCTTTATCTAGATAAATGACTATGCGCTTCTTGCGTTTCGAAAAACACGACGCCCGTCCAACGTATTACATCTCTGTACCCCTAACCCCGCTCCGCAGGCAAGAAAACGAGTAAAAAATAAATGTGCGAATTTGAAAAAAGATTGATGAGTCGGTTACTACCTCTCTCGACTGTAATATTTCATACGCTTTTATCACTTTTGCCCCATTTTTTGCGTTCGTATTGATTTCACTGGTTGCTCTAACTGCTCGTAAGTTTTTAATAACGAATTGTAATAATCGTGGCACTTTTAGTTTGAGAGAAAAGTCGTTTGGGTAATCGCGCCTTAGTAGGTTTATGAAATAATTTATTCATCTCGAAATGCGCAACAACCAAACGTAGAGCGAAACAAAAATACCTTCATCGCGTCGTCGGCCGTTGTAGAGGTGGTGCTTTTAATGAAAAGCTATAAAGTTGCAAACTTCTTTTATTATCCTGTCTTATTACTTTATCCCACGGACTAAGCAGGTGCCGGGATACCTGAGAGTGGGGATGACAGAACTAAGTTATTCTAGACACTTTAATAAACTCTTGCTGCGTGGATTTGCCACGCAGGAAGGCTGGGTTAGGGGTGATGAGGGTGAATGGAGTGAGATGAGGCTCCTGGTCGAAATTCGCACGTCACAAGAGTGCTTACTGATGTCGCAACGAGGATTGCTTGTCTTAATTTCGACGCCGCTTTATTTGACTGAAATATTTCTCTGTGTAAAAAGTTGAAAGAAAGGAAGGAAGGTTCCTTAAGGTGAAGCCAAAGAAGGTCTATTCTGTTACAAATTTTTCTAAAAACTGTTTATGTTTATAAATGTTTATATACGATTTTTGATTTGAGCTTTGTTAATTGTCGGTTTTATTGTTTTCAGGTAAGCAAATGCGACTTAAGCAATCTTTCTCCTAAGGTTTTATTCAAAGCAAGCTCGGAAATAACTAATTGTTTTAATTCAGTAGGAAGAATTATTATTTTTAATTTGAGCATAAAGTAGGGCTTCCTTAAGTTTCTTATAGTTTTGTGGTCGTCATACTTTATTTTATAATTAATAAATGCGCTGATGCATCTTTACGAAATTATTTCCCCTCAAGTTGTAAATTCGCAGCGCACTACTTAAAGAGCTTGACCAGCCGAGCAACACGACGACAAGACACAATAAAACCCAAGAGAAACCGGAAAGATCGTGAAAAAATGCTTACTTACCCAATCAAGTACTGGATATAAAGTGATTTTATTTTAAGATATCTTAGTGGATGAAGCACACGAAAATGCGGGCTTTGATGGAGACGGGTAACTTCAATGGCGCATGCGTGGCTTAAGCGCCGCTGCCAACTTTAAATATATTTTGGGGTGCAAAATCCCTAACACCACTGGTGGCGCGGACAATTAATATGTCTTTAATTAACAATAACACATGGAGATATAAACATATAATAAAATACATTTCATTTAGAATAAAATATCACAGTTAATTTCAATTTAGTATTACAACAAGTTCTTTGCTTTAGGAATTGTGAAATTGACCAGCCTTGTCTCTTAGGGCACTTTAAAAAGTGATATCGGTCGGCTTTAATATCGCAAACTCAATATGCAGTCAACTTCTGGTAGGTGGTAGTTGTCTTTTCCGATCTTTCTGCTGTGCTGCTTTCCATTTTGTTGGCGTGAAACCGGTAGTTCTCACAATAGTTCAAATAAGGTCAAACAATATTTGAATGTTCTATGGACGTCTTGTATTGGCCCATCACTTGTTCTTGTAAGCCGGAATATATGATTTTGACCTTTTTAAATTATCCAGTACTTTTTTTTAATTATCGAGCATTAGATTTATCCAGCTGGATTAGGCGGTATAACCCCAAATGAGGATCTATTGCTTTAAAACAGTAAATCATTGAAGTTATTTCTTACATTTCATACATATATGTTTCGTCAGAGTTATCGTGATCGGAAGTTTGATCCCATGGTACTCGTATTCGTTGCAAAATTCAATTATCAACCCAACTTTCCTGAATTTTCCAACCTTTGTGTTGTCGTAATTTATTACTATTTTACTATTGTCACACCAATCCATCGACTTATTGACGGTTAAATGTAACTGATCTAAATTTATGGAGAAAATGACTAAGTCCTCCCCATAGATGACAGATAATTATCTTCACTTTCTTTCTGGTACTTTATTACATCGTTACTTTATTTGCATAATATTTATAGTCAATTTCAATTCTTAATAATAATATGGTATACTGGGCGATAACGTCTTCAACGCATAACTTAAATAAGTTTTTAAAATGTAATGGTTTCATGTATACTTTATTTTGCATTTGAACTTCAATGTATTTACTTTGATATCTTGGAAAAGGAACATTTTGTCGATTTTTTCTAATGTAAATTCTATCAACACATAGTCAATATAAATTATTTGTTCACTATGGGTAAGAATTCATAGTCTTTTCCTTGTATTTTTCATGCAATGCTAATGCTTTGTCAAGACACTTATAGCTGATTCTTATAGGACTTATAGTTCAGTTTGTTGGATGAATTTTGGTCGCTTTAAATCGAAAATAACAATACCAAAAGCTTGTTAAGAGGTTTAAAAGTTAAGATGTGCAGTTTTCAAAAAAAAGACTTATATTTCATAATTTCTCATCAAATTACTGCAATACATTTCATATGTATCCTTCATATCACCCCACATGTTTTGCTTAAAAATAATCCCACCAAAAAAACAACCACAATTTCACCGCAAATTTCCCCTAAATTTCAAAGAATGAAATCAATACAGCTACTGATAATTAATAAATATGTGGTTTTGAATGTAAATGAATGAAAATTGATTATTCAAGCTTAACCCATGGTTTTTGAATGTAAATTTAGAAATACGCAATTTAAATTCAAATCAAATTATGCATATTTGATGAGTTTGTGATTCCGAAAGAGATTTTCGTATTATACCCAACGTGACACAAATAAATACGTTTGCGCAATCAATATGAAACCACAAATAAGCTTGGCAATAACAACGCTTCCAACAATATTTTTCGCCCCCGGACAAGATCCGGGTCAGCCCGGATCGTTACTCGTTGCGTACATAGTTCGCACATGAGTGGAATTTATACACAAGTTCATCCAACATCTTGATTTACCACAATTGTTTAAAGCACCCCTAAAACTAATTAATTCGTGATTCCGCAAAGTTGTGCAACATGTGCGGATTTAGCGGCATGTTCAGAAGCTCGGCAGCCGATGATGTTAAAAAGGCACAACGAGTGCATCCCTCCAAAACATGTTGTACAACTACTTCAACTACTTGCCGGTGGCGATGGCGGTTGTATGCCAGCCGCAACATGAAAATTCGACGGCGCGTGCGAGCAAATTAAATTGATATGCCCAAGTTTACATAAACTTGCCGGCATACATCAATAATATCGGGGGTAAACTCGCGAAAAGTTGCTCGCTCCGACTGTGGCTGAATCCTCTGCGGCTTTCGCCAACTTTCGCCAGCTAACAATAAGCGGGGCGGGGGGTTGGAGGACATGCAACTGATATTAACAAACATACTGGATCATCATAATCCATTGGCGGTGGTGGAGCATCAATCCTGTGCGGTGTTTGTGCACAAGTTGGCGTCAAAGTCCTGTTTTATAGCACACTGCCAACTTACATACAAACAGACAAAACAGACTATAAATTAATTATTCATTCGAGAGCGATGCGTGAATTGGGCACTGGAATTGACGATTTCAATCCTCGTGTGGTTCGCGTTTGCCACGAGGCAATTTTGTTCGACTATAAATAATTAGTTCGGCGCCGGTTTTCGACGTGGGCGGGCTCTTCACGGTATCGACACTAATCGTCCGTCGGTGTGGAAGAAAACTTTGCCGATTTTCTCAGCCACGATCTCTCTACCCGCTTGATTAATATCCTCATTGAATAAATAATGGAGTTTATTTATTTGGATAGACTTTTCTTGTAGCGCAAGCATAATTCGTTATTTACGGGCTTGTTTTCAATAAAAAGTTTGGATAAGATTATCTAGGAAAGGGAGGCTCCGGACTCGGAACCTCAGATTCTCATGAAAAAGCATATATGTGTAGAATAAGACTAGCAACTAATTATGCTCGATTGAGACGATGTTACTCAAGCGTAGTCCTTAAAAAGATCCTTGAAAAAGTTGATTGGTGACTCCAGACTCGCATTTTCTTGGCTGAAAACGGTAAAAACAACGATTAACATCAAAAATATAGCAGCACCAGTTAAACAAATTTTAAAATGGACCCAAAATTAAAGAGAAGACGTGGGACACCAAGGAATAAGTGGTTAGACGAGACAACAAACGAATTAAAAGAAACAGGGATAAGAAACTAGGAAGAATTAACAAATGGCAGGAGAAAGTGGAAACTCACAAGCTGATGAAAACACGAGACTAAAAACAACCCTAATTGTAGGCAGAAAAACATATATAATATATATCGCTATCTTTATCAATAATCTATTTTAAGGATGTTTGCAAACGACATTAAATTTATATGGATTGTATAACATATAATTTGTATATATCAACTTAATAATATATCTAATTTTAACTTGTTCTATATTCTTCTATTATTTGCATTAATACGGAAGCTTCCAGGAAATTGCAGTATTTTTGAAGGGTTATATGTTAAATAAAACGTGTTAGTTATAGTGATGATTCAATGATTCTAGTTTCTGGCTTCTGTACAACTAGCTAAAAATAATCGCGAGTAAAATTATGAAAAATAAAAGTTTGACGATTTAAAGATCGTCAATCGTCGAATTTTGATAAATCGCACGTCAGCCTGATTGAAAGCGGTAGATGTCATCGGATAAACAAACGATTTCAAGCGGTGGAAATGACCGACCCCGCACTGCCACACCGGACGCCGCCTCCACAGGCCCGCTGGCGGCGATGGAGGCGGCACAGGTGAGTAGCGCATCGCGCGTGACGGTAAGCGCGCCGACGGGCACCGTGTCCGTGTCGCGTATACCCTCCACACACCTGGTGACGATCGGCTCGATGGTCTGCCGAATCTGTCAGACCAACTCCGGACAGGAGCTGCTCATCTCGCCCTGCCACTGCAAGGGCTCGATGGCGTACGTACACCTCTCCTGCCTTGAACGCTGGCTGAACCAGGCGAGTCGCAGCTACTGCGAGCTGTGCATGTACCAATTCAACGCCGTGCAAACGAAACGCTACGGCCTGTGGCAGGGTTTGAAGATGTGGATCAAGCATCCGCGCAATCGCGCACACATTCAGTCCGACCTGCTGATTGCACTTCTGCTCACGGCGATCACAGTGGGTTTGATCATCGTCTGCCTGCTGGGCCTACAGTATTTCGTCATCGAGGCGCAACGCATCGGCGTGACCAAACTCTGGACGGAAATCATCCTCTCCGTCTTCATCTGCGTCGTTCTGTTGGGCTACATTGTAACGATTTACTTGCTGATTAAAGATGAGGTGGTGCCATGGTACACGTGGTGGCGACAGACGGTGGACGTGCGATTATTGCTCACACCGTCGGTGGCGAAGGGCATGCGTCGGCAGATTAGCAAGGAGACGGCGTTATAGTTGGACCGGGGACTACCGATTTCGGGAACAACGACGCAAGGGAATGCCTGGATGGATTTTATAAGTGCCCTAAACTTTTTTATTTGCCGCGATGACGCTGGATTTTATTTATTTTACTTTCTACCGTGTATTGTGCGGATTTTAAGTACTTGTAAAAGAGGCGAAATAAAAACCGTTTTTATTTGACAGTCTGAGGAGCTTTGTCGATTATGGAACGTACAATCGTATTTGCTCGCTTCGCTGCGTTTTACAACGTTACTAATTAAATAAATTGAAACTCAAAGACAAAATCCACTAAAATAAACGTCATGCAATTTCATTTTATTTATGAATTATTTTATCTCTGGTTTGAGGATATTTTAAAATTACAATTGAGTAGAGTAGAATTGAGTGGATACTGCTAGTTTACCTTACCAAAGGCAATAAATTTTATCAAATTCTTGTCCATGCCGGAAAAGCAATTTTATGTTATTTGTTCTTATATGATCTAAAATCTAAAGATGTTTTCAAACTTAAATTTGGGAGTACAATAAAGGTTCTCCTCCAGTTAATAATAATTTATCAAGTTTTGTCTGTTACTAAACTTAAAAAAAACACTTCAATGGGTTTTAGAACCTTACAAAGAGACTTTCTGAAAATCGTATTTTTTAAACCCGGTTTTCGGATTCTGAAAATTGAAAACGCGTTTCGGGTTCGGTTTTAGTTCAGTTTCGGTTTCAATATTAAGAAAATTGTTTGATAATTCATTCTGTGGCGGCAATCCATTGCCGCACAAAGAAGAAGAATAAACATCATCATATTACAATTAATATCAACAAATCTCAAGCACCAACCTCATCAACAATCCGTAATCTGCACAATCAACATCCGCCAGACTAAATATCGAAAATGCTGACACCTCAACACCGATACGGCACAGCGAGATCGCGACCTCGTGTTCCGCTACGACGAATTCAAAAAATGGTCGCATCGGCATTTCCACCCGATATAAATAATCCACAAATCGTTCACCTCCGCCTGTTGCCTCACAGGATCTCCATCATTTTCTATCTCCTTCATTGCTATATCTTTTGTTGCATATATTGTGATATAATAAAATCCCGCAACTCAAAATTAGCAATAGTATGTAACGATATAAATGTGGAAATGGCGATTTTGGGCACGCTGTTAGATACACGAATGTAGCGTGTGCCGCTGGCAGCAAGTGCAGCAATAGCCGTTTACACACTTGCATCGTTCGGTATTTTTCGTATTTTTTAGAAAATATTTGTTCCAACGTCTTCTTTATATATAAACCTTAATAATCGGAGGCCATCATGACTAAAGCAAAAGCAAGTGCTTTAATGCGTTTTATAAGTAGCTTGTTCAAACCAGCACTTAACGAGTTAGCGTGCGGAAAAGTCCCATTTCCGAAAGATTGAGCGAAAATATCCGAACAAAAAGAAAACAAATTAAATAAATTGAATCGCAAAGACCGAATCCCATAAAATAGAGGCATGCAATTTCGTGTTACGTCCGATTGAGGCGTACGTGAAACATTGTAAGTAAAATACTCTAAGTGAAACAGTGTAAGCGAAATAAATTGCAAACTTTCAGGATGGCGGCTGAAAATTGAACGTGCATTGATTGATTCGCCTTTGTCTTGCCGCTTCTGCTAAATAATGACGAATCATAAACCCTGGGCGTCGCTTAATATGACGCAACAAGAAGAAGGGCAATATAGAAAATTTCAGTACATTACTTTCAGAACAATATCATTCGCTTGGCGTGCGCGAGTAAACGCACAACGCTGGCGTTGGTTGACTGCCACCACGACGACTTTCTGAAGACCGCATCAAAAAGCAATATAAGGTGCGTTTAAACGTCTATATATCAGCCGGTGTCGGTAGCTCCCGGTTGGCTCTCAAGAACGCGTTCTTCAGCCCAGCATCCAGAGGGTGTCATTATACAGTGCGACATCGTGCTGCGGAAATTGAGGAACAAAACGTCAAGTTCCGCCCTTCAGCGCACGACTGATTGCCGCCAAGCCACCCAAACGCACCCACGCACCCCGGCGAAAATCAATCCGGGAAAAATTTCCTTTCATCTCTTTTTGCGAGTGCTTCCTGCACGACTGCGCCATAAAAGACGCACGCGCCTTTTTCCTATCGATGTGTAGGTTGATGTGCGTATGTATGTGACCGACGCCAAACTGATGCATTCGTTTGTGAATTCCTGCGGTAGTAAGGCTGAGAAATGGAGCTCGCGCAAAGTTTTCTTTTACGCAGACAAACAGTAAAAAGTTTTCGTAGTGTCATAGCGAAATCTGGCGTTGTTTGCATATTATCGTATAGGCACTGATGGTGGTAAAAAATTTAATCGAAAGTTTGCCGCGACGATGGCAAAGTTTACCAGTGCGGATGTGGCAGTACTGATGAGAATATTCCTCGCAAAAATAACCAACTCACACAGAGTTATATTGTGCCAGCGCGCAAAGCGCATTCCTCGTTAGAGCAAAAGTTTATATTTGATTATTGATTCATTCACAAAGTTTTTATAATTTGAATATTGATTAAAATTATGTTGTGAGTGGAAACATTCTAAGTTTGTTGAACCAAGTTTGGAATATATCCAAAAGTATTTCAAACAAGAGTGAATACTGGATTTCTTTAATGTGTTCATGTGAAGAAAACAAGCCAAATAGAAAGGATAATGTTTTTCGTATAACTTTCTTTTAATATATAAGTAATTAAACTAATGTATCCCTTGGAGATTTGTTTAATTATTGAATCATTAGAATAATTTCAATATTGACGATTGGAAACTAATTTATGTTTGAAAAATTGATAGTACTTGTAAATATCTGTAAAAGTAATGAGTGGTAAATGGAGGAACTATACTGTGAAATTTTGCAAACTTCTACTGATTTGTGCAGATCTCACGATTCATCATGTGTAATTCTTACAATTATTCTCATACCAAACGTGGATAATTCCGATTCGAGATTAAATTTGATGGTAGATCGTGCGCAGAGCACAAATCATACACTATTGCACGTTAGTCCTATAAGGCAAGGATTTAAAATATTGCCCTTAGAAAGATGAGTAAAACTAGGTAGTTCACCACCAGCTTTTTTTTTCGCAAAATACGGTCGAAATGTCAATCCTATTGGCCTTTGAATAAATTGTTAGTTTTGCACTTGGAATCATTTAATCTATTCGCTGTTTTACCTTTCCATTCAATAGTCATGTTTGCAAGCCAATGGAGTCACTTTTTTAAAACATCTTTTTTAAAACATCATTTCTCAAATTTACTTCTTGATAATATGCTACTTCAAAATGAAAATTAATGACAATTGAATATCCCTCCCATGAAGATTTGTTATCGACAAAGATTGTTTAACTTATTTCTGAATTTCAGCTATCTAAAATATGATTAATCTGAAAACGTATATACTTATAGACAATCTTAATACAAGTTGCTGGAAATGGTATAACAATGATGATGAATTAAATTAATCTTTGTCTAGACACATCCTAAATCCAAACTGAGAATGAGTTAACCCTAGTCCCTTCATTCATTTGGTGATACATTGTCTAAAGTAAAATGAAAAAAGGCGCAAGAATGAGGGACAAGTTTGTACAACTTGTCACAGAGTTGTACGACAGCGTGTAGCGCAAAGTTCGCAACAATCTTATCGGTGTTTAAACGCGAATAATGGTGCTCCATGTTTGCCAGCAATTAGCGCGATTTGTGACATCGCCGCAAGAGAGTGCCCTGCTAGGACCTACTACCCAACCACGACCTGCTTTTACCAACCGCCGTCGCTTGTCGTCGACTTGGCTCCCGTGAGCTGCAATACAATATCGCCACATTTCTTGCATCACAAGCGCCCGCGCGACCGTTAATAAAACAAAACGCTTGTTGATGTAATGGCTTAAATCTGAGACAATGCCGCGGCCGCCCTGCGACCATAAATGCAGTGGCGAGGGCGCCGCATTGTAGTTGCAAAGTGCGCTCCCTGCTGCTGCTACTGCTTCTGTTGTGGGCCACCCAACAGATGTGTACTACATCTCGCTTGCTCTCTTTTGCTGTTCCCTTGGCCCACCCCTGCGTCTCGACGACTGCAGCGATGTTGGCGTGAGAATTAATCGCACCACGCTGTGGTAGCAGAGTGAAGAAAACTTTGCTGATTTGTGGGCGGACGCAGCAGGAAAAGTTTTTATTCGAATAAATCATGCGTGTGAGTGCGTCGTGCGGCGCTCATCATTTGATGGCAGAGATAAACGCGTAAATCGGAGTGCACTTCAAGCAGCCACCTTCCTTAAATCGCTTTTGCGCGCCACCCAAATTCACATGTTACATTTGCAAAGCTTTGCCGCGATCTTGCCGACCTCTTAGCGTTCAGTCGCAGCCCACAGGGGCGCCTCCGCGCAACTGCAACTCTCTAAAGAGGAGTGGAGTAGTGCTGAATGCCGGGCTGAAGATAATCGCACCCCGGAGTGCTGATTGCGAACAGCGCCGGAGATCAAGTGTTAAGCCTTCCGGGGGTGCTTTATATACGCGAAGCGGTTCTGGTTCCGCTTTTGCATTCTCGCCACATTGGATTAATATCAGCCATCGTAAATCACTAATCTTGTTTTACAGATTTATTACTGGTAATATCCTCCTTTTTTTCTTATGATAACGGTATATTCGGAAACAGATTGTTATGAGTATCCGTACATTATGATAAAATAACGAATGCAGACTTATTTAATTAACAACTAGGCAACATTATGTGTCGTAGATAAAGTTGACTAGATGTCCTAGGCATCAATTTCGAGTAGTCATGCGGCGTTACGTTTTTTCAGCAATGCGAAATAATAGTCCTAGTTTTGACTTTTCGTGGTATTATTAATGATTTAAAACTATATAAAATTATAACCGAATTAAAATGAATTGTATCGATGTATTTTTAAGGATTAGATGACTACGAGTGATTGAAATTATGATGTTAACCTTTTAATATACAAATCTTTGGTGTACTTGAATAAAATATTACAAAAACTCTAAGAAAGATTGACTAATTATTAATAAATTAATGTTTGCATGATTTGCAATTATGTATAGTAGATATATTCAATTACATTTCTGTTTTCTATTGCGAATGATGTATGGAATTAATTCGCCTTGTCTCACAAATGTATTTAAAAGAAGACGAAGCACCTCGAATAATCAAGTCCTTTCAAGGCATTGGTTGGACGAGGCGAACCACGTAGCAAAGGGTTGCACTTAGAGAGGACGCTTCCCAAGCTCTCGTTCATACCAAAATAGCTTCGCGTGAAAAATTAATGAAAATATTTGAAAATCGCGCTGGTATTTAGCGATTTCTAGTTTCTAATATTGACTAGTGATTGGATTTCATACATATTTAAAGAAACATGTATTTTATACAAAAATTAACTTTTTGCAATGATCTAAAGACCTGACTTCTCTCCTAATAATCTTCAATT
>WSZQ02016425.1:4422-25023 GCA_019419845.2 Weissflogia rhopalogaster | reverse complement strand
TAAAGTGTAGTTAAATCGTCAAGTTTTTGTTGTGTTCATAACCATGTGTTTTAATTAATCACATTTCTCGAAAATGTGAGCATAGATGGATGAAAATTAAATTAAAGATTATAAAAAAATGTAATTCAATTTTATGTTTGTGTATATTCATTTCTTTTTTCATTATTTAATTTCTGTTTATGGAAGAATTTCCTGTTTTTTTAAATAGAACGGAATAATTTATATGGATCAAAGATGGGCGTCGTAATATTGGGTAAAGGGCGGCCCTAGCCCCCGCCCCCCTCAACCCTCATTCTGGAATCATGCAATTTTGTTTTTTTTGTGCCGATTTTATCGCAAAGCTTACTGATAAAATGCATTTTTTAATGCGTAAAAAAGGGAAAAAAACTTGGATGCAAATTTTAGGATGTTTACTACACAATTTTCAACTATTGAGTATGAATATTAATAAAGATACTCTAAAGTTACAGGACCCAAAATTGTGTACTCTCCCTGAGGTATTTACAAAACCTACTTTGCCTCATGAAATTTCTTGGCACCGACTAAAACTCTTGAAATTAGAAATTGACAACAAAATATACCATGTGAAGTAAAATATAACTAAAAGCATTTTCAAACTTTCTAATCCACAGAAGCATACATTTCCTGAGATACTTACAAAACTAACATTGAAATACTCGGGAATACACCACAATTGCAATCATTCATGACGAAGTAATTGCTGTAGAAACTATAAATTATTGAATTTCAACTGAAGCATGAACATTTCAAATCAAAGTTCATGAAACGAGGATTATAGACAAATACTGTGTATAATTCATATGGATAGGATGTGTTTGGGAGCTACTCAAGTCGCTGTGAACTGCGGTTTTGTGAATAATGTAGCGAAACCTCTTTATATAGCTCCAGAGAAGTTCTTGGAGGGGCAGCAAATAGGTGAATGACCTAGTAGCGGGGGCTTTTTGGCAAGTTTCGAAGACCGCATCGGATATTGTTGCTGCTAAGAGAAGAACAGTTACTCTTTTGGCATAGTGAGATCAGTTTTCTGAAACATCCAGTCATTTTTATTCACTGTTTGTCAATAAACTTTTTACCTTTATGTCTTTATTATTTTTGGTCACTCAAGCAACGAAGCCACGAAGGTGCTCAAACAAAGCCATCATTTTGAGCACGCATTCAACGGATTATTGAAAACAACCAAATGAGCGCACCATAAATTACTTCTAAGTGTCCTCCAATATTTGTCAAACAAGTTAAAAAATTTCCAGATCCCACTAAATCTCAAATACTCGACATAGATAAAGAATTCCCACATAGTAAGTAATGTAAACGGTTCCCAACGAACTGGTTTCAACAAGCTACTAAGGACTTTTGTATATGTACGTTTGTTTTAGCCGTCATTGCCACGTTTTATTAAGATTTATTCATTGCGAAGTCTTTGGAACAGTCATTTTACGTTTGAACGTACGTAAAATGACGTGCCCAAAATCACCGTATCCATTCTTGTATCGTTATATACTATATATTGCACACGGTAATATAGTGTTTATTTCTAACCAATGTAAATCTCACCAAAATTAATTAATTAATCGAATGGAATGCTAATAGTAAACACGTAGAAGTAAAATCACAACAAAACGAAAAAAGAGTGCTTACAGCTACAACCACAATGATCAATTTAATCAATCAAATTAGTCTGGAGGCGCAGGCAGCGGAAGTGAACAAAAAAAAACCAATACCGCGATTGAATGATAATGAACATCGCGTGAATCCTGGAAGTAACGCTCGACTGGCGTATAAATAATGCTATAATTATATGTATGGAAACGTAACGTATGGAAAAATAACCGGTTGTTATGCCTCCAAAAAATGTTTTTGGATTAGATTAGCTCAACTTCGGTAATCTAATTGGCAGCCCTATGGGTGACATGACATTTATATCGGGGAAATACAGGAATGTGGGCGCAATACTAGCAAACGAACGTGAAGAATCGAAACGACGGTTGGGAAAATAAACAGCGTAGAAAAAAATTCGCTCGCCCTTCCCGAACAGAATAAAAACACGTGTTCGTGTCAAGTCAAACATTATTAAATTGCGTATTGCGAATTGTCGGAGAGGCCAACGTACAAGGTGATTCCAACATTCACTGCTTACATTGTTGATGAGACGAAATTTGCGGTTGTAAAAAAGTTTGCAACACGGCGTAGATAAAACCCAGTCGACAACAGTCAATAGATGCTTAAGATCTTTATATTTTCCTTTCCATCGTCTCTTGGCGGATAAACTTGTATGAAATGTCAAAACATGTGCGGAAGCTGAAATAAAATCGTGCGCCTTTCCGAGCATTTTTCACCTTTTCACGCGCCTCCGTGCCGTCTTTTGCAATGAATTTTATTACGTACTTTCCAACACCCACATGCCAGCGAGAATACGCAGAGATAAGAAGCGAAAGAAATGAGAAGAAGAACGGAAAAAATGACATCAAACAACAACGCATAAAAACTGAAAAGCATGCAATATTTGTACACAACCCCGGTGTTATTTCGTATACGCCGAGGGCAACAAATATTGTTCTTAGATTTTTGTTTAATTACCAAATCACCTTATAGATTAAACGATAACAAACTTTGATTTGATAACGAGCGCGCTTGTTTGCTTCTCATTTTCGCTCCGGCCCTACTTCGACCTTTCCAGTCTTCATTGTCTTCATTTGCGTGGCGGCTTTGTATAGAAACTTGTAGACTCATATACTATGTGGGTCTAATCACACATTATTTATGCGACGTGCACAGTAACGAGCTACAAGAGGGTTGATAATAAGGATATGGGGATCATGAATTTCGGTTCTTTGGATTTTCCGTTCTAATTATTTCGTGGGTGTATTGATAGTGGTTAATTTATTTAATAATGCGTTTATACATGCAAAGGGTATTCAACTAGAAACCTGTCAGAAATTAAATCAAATATTTTCAATCTGGAATAAAAAAAATCATTGCCAAAGTTCATACAGTAATAATCAAAGCAAACAATAGATTTTTATAATACAATTGTTGAAATAAAATGATTGTATAAATGGCAATGATAAAAATGAATATGTATTTCAAGATTATTGAACTCTAGTGGAATGGTTTATTGCATATGTGGGATAGTTTTATAGCAGTATGCTCCGGGGAAACATATTTTTATACATATCAAAATTTGAGAGATATTGGCTTTTATTTTTCTATATTTTATTAAATAACCTATTTCGTCGGATCGATTTCATTTATTAATATTTGTATTCATTGTTGAAACGTAGCAAAAAGTGTAGAACTAATTGTAATATGATCACTAAATTGATATTACAAAGTTGGTATACAATGCAACTAAGAGTCTTTTTGGTCGTTTACGCGCGAGAAATTGAGTCGTTTTAAATGTAAATTACGGACACTAGTATGGTAAAATTTGGAATGGAGTCGTGGACGTTACTTGCCACAGCAATCTTGTAAAGTCAGTAACAATGATACGGCGTGAACACCAGAATGTGCACATCCTCAGGTCATTCACATTCATACGCTGCTCCACCGAGAACCGCTCTGGAACTATATAAAAATTCTTCACTACCTCAACTCATCGCTTCAGTTCCGTTCAACTTTATCTACACTACAAGCCAGTCGCATAAAACTTTCTCTAAACATAGTCATCAATAAACACAAACCACGTAAATATGAACAATAGATAATTAAATATACCAACTTCTATAGCTGTTCTCCCTTAATTTGCTTGAATAAAGCATGAATAATTTAACTAAAAGTTAAACAAAGTAAGTTCAATAAAGTTACCAATCAGCGAATAATACGAGTATTCCAACATCGTCGCACAAAATAAGTTTGGCGTTAAATGTAAATTTTAGCAATCTCTAATATACTCCGAAATTATGAATACATTATTGTGGTTTATGGGACATAACGGGACCTAAGTACAATTAGTCTTCATTTGCAATGCCCCGGTCACCCAAATATAACTTGCTATTAATAATTTACAATATACAGCAAACAAATAGCGCTCCCGCCAAAATCTAGTAAAATAATTTCGAATGCTGTATATCAACTCGTATTTGCCGTAGTATTTTACTGTCGCCGATACGGGCTGTCATACTGTTTGACCAACAGCAGTACAGGGCCGTAATAAAACACATTAATTTGTCAAATAGGCTGTTGACTGGCCTAGCCCGAGCAAACATGCATCTTTAACGCCCCTCTCATGTGCACGGGGGAGCCAACGACACGCTGCAAATAATTAACGGGCGCACACGTTGTCCCACAGGCCGAGGTGGCGGAGGGGGTATCTCGCTAGCGAGGCGCGCAATTATTAACGACGTCGCTGCGTCGCTCTGCACTTGGTACAAAGCTGCCACTTTGTTATGCGGTTATGCTTGGTGCAATAGTTGGTGCAAACAAGTGTGCAGAATGCCCACGTTTGCATTTCAAATTTAAATCGCCAACAAATTTCCCAGCTTTGCTTTAACATTTCCCCAAACATCAGCCAGACCTGTTTATTAGTTGGGTGGAAATATCATATGAAAAAGTTATGGGTCAGATTTTGATTGGCCAGCCACCAGTGATAGAAATTATACTAAATATTTTCAAGCCATTTTTTAATATTTACCGAAGTGAAGGTCTAGAGATATCATCATCCTATGATTTAAGAACTGGTAATTGTTTTCTGGACATATTTAAGTATAACAAATTGTTGCGAACGGCGTGGCAATTTTGAGTATTTTTATGTATGACGCCAAATTGTTTAGTCTCGTCCTATGTTTATATATTATTTCTGTAAAGTGACACTTCAGTACACTTCAATAATCTCTGGGCCACTCAGAATCAAATATATGAACACGATAAACATAAGATCCCCAGAAATTGAAGAGGTTGACGCGACGGGCCCTTTACACATGTGGTGCATCTCGGCCAGTGTGTCTAGGCCCGAGTCCAGAGAGAGAGAGAGAGGGTTATGTCAGCAAGGGTCGCCACTCAGTACACGTCCTCTTTCTCTTCCGTCGCAAATACGTCACTGATCGGAACCCGGTGCATTCACCGCGTCATCAACTAGGGTCGCCGACGTTGGTTCGCGACACAAATTAAAATCGGCCATGAAATGATCCACTTTTCCACCTTTTGGCCTGTACGACCTCTTGAACTTTTAAATTAAATTGGTAAAATATTTTTATAGATTGCTTATTATTAATGCTTATTATTAATTAATGTAACGACTCCTTCTTGTTTTCTTATATTTCCTTCATTTTCACCAGATCTAATAGATTTGTGATAAAATTATTCGGTAGCAATTCAGAAAACATTTATTCATGTCCCACGGTTAAACGTTTCCATCTGAAATTTAAAGCGGCAGCAAATTTCCCAGCTTTGCTTTATACACGTCCAAGCATCAACCACACCTGCGTATAACCCAGAGCAGGTTTTTTTGGCGCGAAAAACTTGCCTTAATTGTATTCGTGACTTTCGCGCTCGCGCCGTGTTTATTTGTTTGTGCCTGATGCAGTTTGCGGTTCTTATATAAACTGGAAATAAATTCCGTGGATGCGCATCGTGTGTAGCGACCTGTGCAAATGTAATTTAAATCCGCCCAACGGTTGCGGGGCATTTTTCTCGAGGGTCTTCTCGACGAGCCCAGGGTAAGGGTGTGTATGTGTGTGTGAATGGTTGGCGTCCCAGAGTGGCTCGCCAAGTTTTGCATATTTCACAAGATCGGCCCCCGACATTGCGAAATTTATTCAAACCTGGCCGGGTCGCATACGTAGGAAATGAGCGCGGGGAGAGACAGTGACAGAAATCTGCGCAACCAGACGGAAGAAACTATGCACAAGTTTATGTACTGCCTGACAGAAGGGGTGGCTGGCGCGTATTTTTTGCGAGTGTTTCGCGTTATTTTTCCGCCTGTTTGCTGGCTCTCGACTTCGTTTCCAAGCGCGCACCGGACCGTAAAAAACCCATTCTCGAGGTTTAGGTCAGTTTGCATCTGTCATGCCTGCATGCTGGTGCATATGTCTGCAGAGGGGCTGGACACCCACAGATGGATAGATACTTGTGCACGTGGACGCCATTCCGGATTTATTGGACATGAATCAGTGAGATCGGCGGCATCTTGTTGTTGTTGCGAAGTGCTCAGCAAACAAGTGGAGCACTATCGGAACGCGCGTGTTTAAACAACGCCACTCGAAATTCTATTTCCTAAGTCGACTCGCCCGAAACTCGTGGAACTCGTGGAACCAGCAGATCCTTTCGACCCCCTTCCTAGGGGTAGTTGCACCTACGTCAGTCTCAGTTAGCGTTTAGAGCGTTAAATATCTCGGAAGTAATGTGACTGGAGGCAGGCTAAGAATTCCAACAATGCTTGCTTTTGACAAATGAGGACTTAACTTAGCTTTAGCGGGTTTAACGGCCTTCAAAAACTAGTCATAAAATAGGCTTCCTCTTCCTGTCTGTCAGTGTGAATGGCCGTGGTTCCCCCCTCCTGTGTGGTGGTGGAAATTAGCGCATTTCGGCGTGAGTACGCATACATAGATCGTCTTCGCACGTCGTTTGCAAAGTCTAGATGGTGACGAGATTGTCTCCAGATTGTCGGGCGCTGTAACGAGCGACAAAGCCCGGGTTAACTAGTAGCTAATGTCGCACTTCCCGCGAACATCCACCACCCACGAGGCGGAAGTCTCGGGGCGTGTTGATGGAGTGCAAAGCCGGGGCAACATTCACGGAACCACAGTTCACTGTGGCTTGAGTAGTTCCCAAACAAATCCTATCCAAATAAATTATGTGCAATATTTGTCTATAATCTAGTTACATCAACTTTGATTTGAAATGTTCACACTACAGTTATAATTCATTAATTTATAGTTTCTACTGAAATAACTTCATCTTAAATTATTGTAATTGTAGTCTTTTCCAATATATTATCAAAATAACAAGACATTAAACTAGGAAAGAAAAATACCAAAGAGATACAAATAAAATATCATTAAAATATAATTGCCTATAATTGTCCCTTCGTTTCTTCTTTCATTTGCCTCCTTCTGTAACCATTCTATCCCTCATCCTGACTCATAGAACTACCCTCCCTGCTCCCAGCTGACATACCATTGATGTGATGATCCATTATTACACATTTGTGAAATCCTGCGTCATTTATGTTTTGCTTCCCCTGTCCTTGGATCCACTCCTTGCCCTTGCTATCAATCGTTTCCCCTCATTCCCTAAATTCCCCCTCTTTAAATATCCCATCTCCTTTCCTAATACCTGAACCTTCTTTGAACCAGGTTATCAAATTTCTTAACATTACCCGTTTTCTCAAGAATACCAGGAATTGCAACATGAGAGTTGTTCCACTACACCTTTTCTACAATTAAGTGTAAATATAATAATTTATTTATCAAAACTATACTGAAACCTAGAGCCCAGAAAAGTCATCCTTCGGTGCATTCATATGAAAAAAATATAAACAAAAATGAAAGAGAAAATATTTCAATATACATATACAATTCGTATATTCCCGAAAATAAATTCATTACATGCAATTGAATCATATTAAATGCAATTTCATTTACTTATATAACGTTTCCTGAAATTCATTTCGAGAAAATTCATTTATACACAAAATAATTAACTCTTTTAATTCGAAATTTTCATCCCTTTGAACTTGTAATATACATTCGCAAGGTGGACATGTTCAGTTTGAAGCGCTGATAAAGGTAGCCACGTTAATTGTACCGGTTTCGGTGCGCATGTAAATAACGCGATTATACGCAAACAACGCCGACAACAGCAGGCATAATATGTTTCCACGTTAATTGGCCTGAATTAATTAGTTCGTCTGAAATGATTGTTGCTAAATATTTCACTTCCAAGGCGCGCGTTGTTTAATATTCAATTACGGCGGGTATTCCAGCGTGAGGAGATCAGATGCGCGTGGGAAATCTGCTCTCATCACTCTCGTAAATCATGGGATCATTTGATACACTGATCAGCGTTGATTTACTGTCGTTCACGAATGAATTCAACGTTGATTTATGCATATGCAAACGTCGAGCAAACCCTGAACGTTCGGACAATGTGGACAATTTCATTGGGTTGGTTGGTTGGGTGGGGTTGGTTGCAAAAAGCCTGCATGTCGAATCAACAGCAAACTTGTGTTTGACGCACACAATTGCTGTGCAGTCGAGCATGTTAGTAATTTGTTTTTTACGGAGTGTTTTAGTGGACCCCGGCGGTGGCACGTGGTTATTTTTCCTCGGGTTAATAGGAAAGCTGTCGTAAATAATGTAAAAATTGATTAATAGCAGAGTTGACCACTGGATGGTGATCTCCGCCGGGAAGGGAAATCATGCCCGCAGGTTAACATATCCGACTTTGAAGGCGCATTAGTCATGCTACGTGCATGCGCCAACGAGGAGAAAATACTTCGTCACATCGTCACGCCGACGAACGGTCGTGGTGCGAGCACGATTCCAGCGTCGTTTTTCACCCGGAAAAATCCGTGGCTCCTGGTGTTAACGCACGCACATCCAGGTCGAGATTGGACCTGGGACGCGAACCCACCACGAAGCTTTGCACTGATATGACACAATTATTTACTTTATTGTGCACATCTGAGCACACAATTTTCTATGAGTCATATTTCGAAATCCAATATTTCGGAATATAATCTCGGAATGTATCACATATTAATACAACTCATAGCATAACATAGCAATAGCGATTGAGTAAATCTAAAGAACAACTTGTTACTGAAAGGTTCGAGGGCAACTATACTATTTTCATTACAATTATTTATAAAACGAGTAAAAGCCCTGAAACGCCAAACAAAACAAGAAAATTCTTGCTAGCGCCATTAAAGCATTTCACCTGCTAGCTGATAGCGTTATGTTGAACCTTTCGCAGAAAAGGAGGAAAAGAAACACGGAGGACAGGGAAATAAATGCAGCAACTGCAAGTAGGAAAACAAATGGTAGCGATTTGTTTCCGTGGCCACCGACGTCATCACACACCCTTCTTTGGTGTTGGTGAGGAGGGAAGAGGGTGGTTGATAGTGGCGTAATGCTTGTGGGTAAGGGGAGCAAAACATCAAATAGTGAGGATCAATAGAGGAAAAGCCGCTGCTAAATTTAATTAACAAACACAAACAGCCGAGGCGAGCATATGCATAGGAATTGATACTTTGGTGGCTGCAGAGCATGAATTAATAACATCGTAACCTCTTAGTACGAAATGTATACAACTTACTTTGCTTTAATTAATGATTACTGGAGTGTTCTAACAACGCATGTAATATTGTTGATATACTGGAACATTCAGTGATGATTTTTGCTTTACTTATTAACGTATCATCATTACAATAGACGGAAATAAATATATTCACTTTGAAAATTGGTGGAGGTGCCGGTGAATCTACTAAATTACTGAAATTTGGTAAAGCTGACGACGAAATTGCTTAGAAATCAATCTATTGAAATGATAATAAATGCATTAAAATATCTATGAACTAATTTTTAAGTAATTATGTATCTCATCAAATAAAAAGCTATTTCAAGACAGTAGTACTGATGATTGGACAAACAAAAACCACCCGCACAAAAGAAAATAATACCCTTCATACACATATTTAACGTCAGAAGCACGGGACGGCGAATATATTTCATTCCACTGTTACCATTCAAATGTAATAATGTCACATTTTAATGGGAGGCGGAACATGCATTTGATGTGTTTCTGCGTGAAGGCGGGAGTGGGTTTTTCTCCGCTGCGCCTGCCTGCCTGCAAATATTCCGCCGTTTGGTTGGCATGTCGCCCGCACTGCACGCGGCTCGCGCTTCGAATTAATTACGCGCATTGCAAGCCGAAGACAATGATTTCCCGTGCCGGCGAAGCGTGCATGCTCGCCGCCGCCAAGCGCGCGTCCTGAATGCCGACGCGCATAATCGAAACGAAATCAGCGTCCCCGTCGGCGTCGCGTCGCGTCGGTCGCAGGCGCCAACACAAAAGCGCGATGAAAAAGTGCGCAACATTTTTCCTATTAGCCGCCTGCCAGGCCCGGACGCTGATTGTCCCTCAGCAGCACAATGTGTAATTACTTAATCGCATGCCATGCTAATTGTAAACACGTCGAATCACAGTATATGGGAAAAGATATAAGAAAAATGTGACTGATACAAATATATTGATAAATTTAATCAATCAAATTATTATGTATGAAGGAGTGGACGTAGGCATGTTTATTTTTAGATGACTGCAATTTATTTGGTACTTTTTATTACAAAATGTTGATACTTTTTCCTTTAACATCGTCCCTGACATTTAATTCGTCTCTTTTTATTCTTTTTAACATTGTTTGGCATATTTTACCTCTTTGTACAAGAGTATGTATTATTACTGTGAAATTTCTAGATTATCCAACGTCGTTTAATGTAATCCAATTGAATTCAACTGAATTAATGCCGTAAATAAACCATTTGTTATTCTATACAAAATTAAGTTTCTTGCAATGAATATTACATGCGATAATCATTTGTTTGCTATCAATGTGGGAGTCTCTTGAGATGTAAATCCAACCTGAAGGGTTCAAGCGAAATGTTGGTATGAGGGCTGGGCTGATCATGAACACGAACAGACAGCGCGAAATAAAGGGAGCGACGGCATCATAAATAATTGCGAACAAATAGCTCCGCAATAATTCGTACTGCCTTCGCGGGTATCTAATAAAGAATTCATTAAGACCGTTCAGAATACATCCCGGGCGCGCCGGCATACGCCACTCATTCATTCGCCCTGACGCCCGCTTTTGCCTGTTATTTTATATAATTCTTTAATGTGTTCGAAACGCAGATGGCTTTAAACCGTCTTGTACAAGTTTAAATCATTTTAAAGCATTAATACCTACTGCCGCCGGTAAGAACGTGTGAGATTATTTTGAAAAATTGCCTGAATTCGTTCCCAAAATTTCAACAAATATCTAAATTTCTTTTCTTCCACAATACCGGATGAATAATCTACCAATAAGCAATGAAATATGTACTGGATTTCGATGATCTTTTGTTATCTGTATCCTTTTGTTATCTGTATTTCTGATAATTAAAAGCATCCAAAGAACAGGTACTCTGGTTAACAGCGGGTTTATCCAAAGACATAATGGGGTCTATCTATATGAAACAATCGCGTATTGTTTTTTTGTAAACAATAACCTTTTGTGTTTGAGTTTGATTAATTTTTCAAGTATGTTTTTTTTAAATTTATTAATGATATTATTATTTTTTAATTGTTTTATGGAATGTTTTTAGTTTTTTTTTTTATCTAAGAAAGATATATTTACAAATTTAGGAAATTTCGAGAAAATTTATGATAAAATAATTGGAATTTAAAGGATAATGAATATTTTTATAGATAAATAAATTTTAGTTAGTCATATTATGCAACTATATAAACTTGAACTAATATACTTTGCTTTCCTGCTTAAAGCTTTGATTGTTGCAAAACAGATGCCGCTGAAAGTACAAAATGTGACATTTTCCCAGAAAATCAAAAAAATTAATATACGTAGGTGTCATGAATTTCTAGGATTAATCCATAAAACAAGCAAAAAACAGGCTTTCTAAAGAAATTTGCATTATTAAAAAATTTTAACTTCAATAAATCTTGCACCATTTTTTATTTAAAAAATAATAAATTCTACTTCATCATTATATGCAACTCTATGTACTTATAATATAAAGTTTTGACTGGTACATAAGAGATGTGCACATGCACAAAAGATATGCGTTTTCAGACAATTAGAATATGAATCATATATTCACAGGGACATATTCTTAGAAACATTTCTATGGAATAAGTAAATCGTTCCATACCATTTTGAAATGTTTAAATTTAATTACAACCGGTGTTATTTAGCTTAAAAGTAAACTTTATTATGATGGTAATACAGTTTCCTGCTTAGCTATATAATTTCTTTTCTGCCTATTAGATGTCGCTGCCACTGTGGAAAATGAATATCACGCAAAATTTAAGCATTGTAGGTAACTGGGTGCATACAATACAGTAAGGAATAGCTCCAAAATAAATTTATTGATACTTCAAAGCATGCAATGCTGCCTACAACATAAATAGAATGTTTCTGTTATTTTAAAGTTTTATATTCATATAATGTAACATATACATTGTTTACATCTATTTATACCCTTGTAAAACAAGAGCATCTCTTAATTTACAAATATGCCTTAAAATTGAAACCTTACCCTAGAAAACCACAGAAAAAAATGATGCAACTTCACACTTGTGTTCTCAACAAGCGCAATATGCACAGCTATAAATTTTTCAAAAGCACGAAAATTTACTTATTACGTAGTGTGAAAATAATGTGCGTTTCCTTCCGGACCGGTTATATGCGAATGGGATAGCGCTGGCGCCGTGGATGATAAAAAGGTTTACGGCTTGCGACACATGCGAAACGCCATCCAACTGCCAACATTTTATTATTTTCTCCCATTCTTTATGTGTCAGTCGGAAAGTCTGTCTGCCTGGTGGATAAAAACATCGAGGAAGACAAATTTCTTTAAGAAATGTGCAGTTTGCAAATGACATGATACTTATTAAAATTTACAGTGAAGTGTTTATTGCTTTTTGTCCTCGAAGATTTTCACTTTGACAGGAGTTATTTTAGGATACTTCAGCTATTTTTATAAATAATACATTCAGCAGTATTATTTATCAAAAATAGCTTTTATATACTTTTTAAAGGTTCACTGAATATTTTTTCGTTTTTTGTCCGAGATTCCCTGGTTTCAATTACGTCCTCCGCTTTGCTTTGCTTATCCCGAGAGCCTCGTAATCAATCCTTATATTCACTTCCTCTTTGCTTTCTTCTCTCCCTTGCTGGCCATAAATATAAAAGATTTACATGGTTACTATTCAATGTTTAGCTTTTTGTTTGTTTCGTATTAAAATAAATGTGATATTTCGTATATTTAATGTGTGAAAGCTTCCTTGTAATTCCGGGAAGGATTGTAACATAATAAGCTTCGATACCGGAAGCTATATTAATCAAACATGTGCAATTGGAGGAGTGCATTCAGTGGCTATCATTGTCAACCGTATCACAATCCGAGAATCACAATTTAGTCCCCCCCCCAGCTCGGAATGCTGAACACCATTTGCTAACATGTTTAGCGTAATTGTATTCGCGGGGAGTCTAAACCTATTCCGGGGCGCTCGCCATGTGTTATGATGTTATCTACGATTGTTCCATGTGATGATTACAACTGGAAATTGTAAATTGTGTTTGGTGTGTTTGATATAACATGTTATTACCCAAACCAACGGATTTGTGGCTACAGCTTGTTGAGTAATAATAGCCACTGCGTGAGGTGGTGTGCTCGTTCGAGGGTGCCTGGGCGTGCATGCAGAGAGGATTTGCCCAGGTAAGCATTCAATCAATATGCGGAATATCAAACAGCTACGTGTGTACGACGGCCCGACGACGTGCCATCCTTAATGTGGCGTTATGACTTGGCTAACTTTGCAAATTGACGAATTTGCGACGAAAGAGATTGATCTTGGGATACCTAGGAGACAGTTCCCCGGAAGTTATAGTGTGGAAATCCCATCAAACACTTTGCAAATATGTTAAAATTTGTTATAGACTTTTTAAATGCTCAAGAAATAACTAAGAATGTAGTTAGAAACGAAAAATAAATTCATTTTTTCAAACTCTTGTAACTTGTCTTCCAAAATAGCAAAATTCATTTAATGACAAGCAGTTCAGTCCAAAGTTCAGTCCACAGTTCGGTCCACAGGCAGTTCAGTTCAGTTCTTCACACAGTCATCAGCATCACCGACGGCGAGCCCGACACTAGCAGCCGCCACCAGCAATTTCGCCATCGACTTTGCCACCGGCCTTCATCATCAGCGATTCCGACGTTTTCACTCCCTGCCCCGACGACCAGTGCCAGTCGTTCACCTCCGCCTGCTGCCTCATAGGATCTCCATCATTTTCTATCTCCTTCATTGATATATCTTTTGTTGCATATATTGTGGTATAATAAAATCCCACATATCTAAAAGAATGGCAATGTAACAAGAAGGGAGAGGCCCGAATGTCTATTTTCTACTAGTCTATTTTGGAAATGTTTAAATATTTAAATTTGTACATTTTATTTCGAGTTATTCGTGTATCAATTGGCCGGTTTTATATCGGTTTGAAACCAGAGTTGTACACACATAATATGTGATATAATATGTGATATAGTGTGATATATTATTTTCTTCAGAAATCGTGCTGTTTAACTTTTTGCCATATTCTTAGTTATTATATAATCCTATGAATATTTTAATATATTTCTAAAGGCTCTGATAACCAATATCTTTGATCAGGTGATCAGAATAAAACTACGATATTCACGGGAGTAAAGACAGGAGTTATCTACCTTTCTAAAGATCTGAGAAATGAGATGAAAAGACCGTTGCTGAAACCAATTTTCTCCGAATCTACTTTGTGTATTTGAAGATTCTCCTGAATTCTATAATAGAATGTCGTTTGAATAATGCCATCTACTATCCTCCTTTTACCGTCACGAAAATGCGAATTCTTAATCAAGAAATAACTTATTTCGAAAATAAAGCAAATTCCCATAAAGAAATTTATGAATAAAATCAAAAACGCAACTATGAGGAAGTCGCAATTTTCACCGAACAATGGGATAGACCATAAAAGCCAAGAACTACTTTTGATACGCGTGGAACAAAAACCTCGACTTTATTGTTAACCAGCGCCGGCATGCATTACTTACAATCGCCGCATCCAAAGTAATATATGTGAACAGAAACAATGGGAGATAACTTGTGCGATCTTATAACCCTCCTTGCTGGGGTGGCGTCTTTAAGTATCCTCTTCGCCTCAGGCGCGCACACACCTAAAACAGAAATAATTACCACCCGTGGTAGCGCTAAAAATACTAATATTTAAAAGACAATAGCGTAGAATAGGTTGTGATTGTTGGTGGAAACACGAGTTGAATATGCCATCCCATGTAGCACATCCCCTTCAAATACCCCATCTAGTGGGAGGGATGTAATGTGCGACTTGCAATTTCGGGGAAACGCGTGGCGGCATACTTTTTTAAAGCACATAAATGAAAAGCCTGCATGCCGGCAGCGTAATTTGCGGCTCGCGACACAATTGAATTATAAACGTCGACTCGCCTGTTTAATTTAATTCGCAACTATGAGCGCCGTCGACGAAATCAAACTGTCAGCGGCACGACACGCTCGCATCACCAGCGGCTAATTAAATCATGTACCGAGTAATACTTCGCAAAAAATGATTAATTAATTTAACTGCAGTTTTTTGGAAATAGCGGAATAATGTAGCTTGTTTGCTTGAACAAGCTTTTAATTATAAAATCTAATAAAACTCGTATTTATTCGGTGTAGTTAGTTTTGTAGACTTCGGGGAAAAATCTGGTACGCATGTATCGCCGAAAATTGAAAATAATTACATCGTTGGCTTACATATACCGGATGCCGAGCATCAAATAAATTTCTGGAAAACTATAGAAGCATAGATGCTGAACGAATGTTGCAGGGATATTAGGTCTTTGCTACTTTTAATTCGGAGCCTTTCTGTTTAAAATGCATGCCACCCAACTATGCGTCTGCTATGCGTATTTTCCAAAGTTATGAAAAACGAAGAAAAATGCTACCCATTGTTTGATATATTTACATGATCTATTCATATTTATGTCTGGTTTTGGGAAACTGGTACTGAATGTTGCAGTCATTAATTTTATGAAGTATTGAGACATGTTGGAAGAAAAAAAAACGAATTCCAATATACATAACTTTAAATATATAAGAAAAACGTGTATTGATGTGTTAAATCGCCTTATTTTCGTGAAAAAAATGTGTTTAAGCACTTTGAAAGATTGATAGCTGCAACGTTTCATGAATTAAGATGTGATTTCTGAACTTTTGGGAAATATTAAATAAAAAAACGGGAAAAACATTTTAAGATGTGCTAAATCGATTTATTTTTGTGAAATATTTGCTTAGGCACATCGAGAGATAAATCGATAGCTGCAACGTTGCAGGAATTAACATACAATTTCTGAACTTTTTGGAAATGTTCAGTTATATTAGCGAAAAGTCGACTTATTTTCGTGAAAGAAATGTTCTTATTGTAATTATTATTGTAAGTAATTGTAATTGTAATTATTCCTTCTGGAAATATATGCAACCCAACATGCTAAGCGTATTTGCCAACGTTATAAAAAGTTTAGGATCTAAGTTCAAAGCTAGTGACCATAGTATGGTAATAAAAGTAACTTATTATTAGAATCATTTGAAAAATGAAATTAAGATCTAATGCACCATGTTAAATTCGAAATCATCTGCATAGTTGAGGAAGGAACAATGGAGTAACACTTGAGGAAACAACCAATTCCGTAGTATTGACTTTTGTGACCTGTGATATATAGTCACCGTAGTAACTGGAAAGAACAATGACCTAAGGGGCTGGTCTGTATTCATAACGTCTGATATTGAGCACTATAACAATTAAAGTTGCTGGACAAGTTGCATACAGGCCTACAATTAAGTTCAATTACAATTAGATCAAGCAAAACCAGCAGGCCAACGTATATGCAACCCACCATACAATACCTTATATTGGTCTTGCTTGCTTTTCTCGAACGTTACCGACCGCCCAACAATAGTGTCATTTTATTTGTTGCATGTGATGGCTAAATATGCAAACGTGTAAACATGTAAATCCGTTATGAATGTGCAAACAAAACCCTTGTTTGAATGAGCGTGTTCAAATAACGCTTTGATGTCCTTTGTCCAACGCGGTTGGGGGGTTGGAAAAATTGCGAAATAATAGTACCGCTCAACGAAACCTTGATATATGTTGTGTAACAATATTGCTGAATTTGCCACGCTCGGACATATTTGCATTTAAATGTGCGTTATTCGATATATACAACAATGCCGGGCTTGATGAAGTACTAGTCACATGTATATTGACGCTCTTCTACGATGCGCTAACGGTAATCAATTTCAATTTTCGATCTACTTTTGCATTTGGCGTTGTTGTTTTTGGGGCCAGCACTAACTTTTTGTTTCGAGCTTCCTCTGCCTCTGTGGCCTGGCTACACACGCCGTTGTTGCTGGCTTTGTCGATTGGAACGAATGACACTCGTTTTGGGGGCAGTGCATTGGTTCGTTTGCAAGTTCCACTCCTAAACAATTCGATTTATGGCCTAATAGAGTTGCAGCCGCCCCCGACTGCCCAACTGGACGGGTGAATAAAGCGTTTGCTCTCGTAAAACACACGCGCAAATCGATAAATCGTCCAAAGTTGGATTTGCAAGTGATTTCACGTATTTATTCTCTACCTCAAAACAATTGTTTACGGAATCCTGTTTTAATTCTGTTCGTAAGTAATGAATTTTGAACTTTCATTTCAGATTTTGCATTTCCCAATTAACATTTCATATTTCACATTTAGAATAAATAGAATTTGAATTATTTTCATACACAAATAATTAGCAAATATTCTAGAGTAGAATGTAAGAGGAATGGCATTTAAAATATTCATTCCTCTTTGCTTCATGCAGTGACAATTGTAGAAGTACACAATTCCAGTGTAAGCAACAATATCATCATAGTGGAATGCACTTTGTCCCAAGTGAATGCATGTTTCTCTAAATATAACGTAGTGCTCTATTCTCTACATTGTTTCCTCTTTTGTTAAATATACAGCATTTTGCAATTTTGTCAGACTTACGAGCCAGACTACTTCATTTCACTTAATACCTCGATTGAATTTCACGGAACGGAGATGACAAGTTATTATTTCTGTAGTAATGACATATTTGTTAGAGCGGCTTACAAACCAAATGTTATCATGGTTTTGTTTGACTATAGTACAACTGTTATTGACATTTAATTTATGGAGAATTTCTGAGTAGAAAAAATTGGTTTCTCATTTTTTTATTATTTTTCTTCAGCATTTCACAGATTGAACTGTTTTCATTCCACAATTAGGAGGGAACCTCATTTTCAAGGTTGAAAATTTCGATGCTTTTTTTGAAATGGTCTTAGTTAATAGCCGAATATTCCCTCAAAATTTCAAGTTGATATCTAGTATTTATGAAGTCATTGCTCATAATACAGAGTTGTGAATGACTTAACTTAAACGTTTTTTTTCACATATTTTTTCGATTTTGTGTACACGATTGAGAAAATTCTACGAGATTAATTTGGCTACGTAAAGGCACATCTTATAGATAATTAAATTCTCTAGAATATGACATCAATTGTTTTTTTTTTCAAAAAATATATATTTGATTTTTTCCTATTTTAAGTACAGTTTTAAAATAAAACTATAAAAACATGCTTTTTAACTGTTTCATGAATATACTCGACGTCATATTCATGAAAACTTTGCCAACAAAATCTAGTTTTCGATTTCGATCAAAATTAGCGAAGCTAGAGCGTACGCTGCTAAGTAACTCCTAAATAACAATAGTTATAAACGTGGCATGCAAATAAAAAAAAAGATATTAATACGTGACAGTTTATCATTTCGCTAGTTTCATATTTCTTATAGTTAGTCATTATCATTACAAATATGTGTATGGAATCATAAATTCCCAACACTGACATGTCCACAATTTTTTTCTCCTTTCTTGGCGAACCAAAGGGTAAAAAGCGCAAAAATGAACCATGAACAAAACAAGTTCGCAGCTTATCGTCCGTGAAAGAGACAACGAACCGAACCGAATACATGTAACCCTCTGGGTAGAAAGAGGCTACAAGAGAGAAGCTCTGGCTGTACTGACAAGCGATGGGCGGATGACGGTGGTGTTTGGTAGGGGATCCTGGAGATGGAGGAGAGGCGTTCGATGTTTGGTCGTAAATGAACAGGAAGTTTAAGCCGACGCGAAACGCGCAACGCATCAATGCCGAGAGATGCGAATTAAGCAATGTGTTTACGATAGGCGATAATCCATCAGACGATAAGAAGAGCGATGGGGCGTTGTGTGCGCCACATCGCTCAATACACGATGGCGATAATTGTTACCGTAATTTACGAAAAACAATTCTGGGTGAGTAGGGAAGTCAGACGCACGCATAATTCACATTGTTCGAGCTTGATTACTTTTTGTGCGTTTGATGTGAAGCTTTTTAATTACGATGAAAATTGAAAGTTCTTTCGGGTATCAACAAAATAATTTAAAATTCATTGTCATGGGATAACATTTATTTCGTACATTAAATTGAATTTTAGGTGCTTTATTAAGGATTTAGAATTTTTAACATCAGAAAATCTCGAAATCATTTGGTTCAAATTCAAACTTATTACCTTTCATAACGTTAGTGTTTGATGTCGAAGCCTTTTAACCGTGTCAACTCGATCAAACCTTGTTCAGATTATGTTCATTGAAGCAGGAAAATACTCTGATCGTTGAATATTTGCCTGCTTTAGCCGTTCTTGCAATGATTGCACCTCTTTCTCCGCTAACACTTTTGCATTCGTCAAGCTTCACCAAACTTTGACGACAAAACTAACTGCAATTGAGTTATCTGAACATTCGTAACATTTCACTTTTGAAATGACCTATGACCGAAACGTTTTAACATATTTCTCCCATTTCATGCTTCAAACCATGATATGAATAAATTAATTATAGAAACTCTGAGAGAGTTGAACTTATTAAAACTATCATTGGAAGTTTGAATATATTTTGTATGTAAACAAGGGCAAAATGAAAATGGAAACAAGGAGCGGGGTAAATTCGGGCACCGAACGCATATTTATTGCCGATAAGATATCATCAGGGTGGTCGAATTGTTGCCCATTGCGGCACGATATATAATTTGGTATAAAATTGCGTATAATTTTGTGTGCTGACCCGTCTAAATGACCAGAGTATACGTATATCCCCAGGCTTCGTGTAATCCACGTTGAGATATTGTATCATGATAACAGGTTCGAATAAATAAACGTGCTACCAAGTTGGATTACCTACGAAATACTAAATTACACTGTCAGGAAACCAACATAAAAGTTGAAAAACAACAGTTATGAAGTGGAAAGTATTACTTTTTATACAGTTTTAGGGAAAATAAAAGAGAATGATTTAGTTCGTAGTTCTTATTTTTCATTATACTGTAAGGAAATTCATTTTTATTACACATTTTCCGGATTCTTCCAAAATAACTATATTTCTGTTAATTTAACTAATAGAAATAAAACCCAGGAAGTTTTAGGAGCAAAGAAAATTTTAATTTTTACCACTTTTTAAATCAAATATTGAAATATGAAACTTGTTCAAGCGAAACTCATTTCAAGATCATTCCATTTTGAAATTCAATTAGCGTTTGTAAAATAAATTATTAAATTGGCTTTAATAGCTCTGAAACTATATATTTACACATGAAATTGCGCGTAACTTCCCGTTGGACTGTCTCAGGCGATTACTTCTCATTATAATTTAATTCCAACTTTGTCCACCAACTTTTCCAATTACATAATTAATCCCAGTGAGGCTAATAAAACGG
>WSZQ02016315.1:11722-27973 GCA_019419845.2 Weissflogia rhopalogaster | reverse complement strand
CGCAAAACTAAAAATACAGTCGGGTTTTTTGACAAAAATTATGGTGAAAATCCTTCGAAGCAATGTCTCATAGCTTCCGAGAAAATAATTGTTAAACATTTGGTTAGAGTGCCAATTTATGCCCCCTGCTGTTGGGTCGTGTGGTGCAGTCGTCACATCGCCGGTCTGCTATTTTTGGGTACAGTTTAGGGGCAGATCAAACCTGACTCTCGTTTTTTTATTATTCATATATTTTGAATTGAATTTGTGCATTATTGGTGTATTTATTATTAGAATATATTTATTGAAGTGTAAAATTGCATTAACAAAAACTACTTTAATTGATGGAGTTTACTGTCGCTGCTTGATAAAACATGATTTTAATATTATTTTGCACAAACACAGAAAAGAGTATGAAACATGTTTTATGAGAACGTTTTATTAAACACGTACAATGTACATTTCACCTTTCGGCATCGATACAGTACCTGAGTATCGTCCACTGCGCGGGTGAGTGAGGTTCACTAGGATTTCGATTTGGCCATTTAGGTCGTGGTCTGGGTTTTTTTTCTAATGGATTCGCGAATGTAAATTGCTTCGAGAACGTTTAGTTTGTGGCCCTTATTGTCGCAGTGTAGAATTTTTATATTATCAGTGGAACACCGATGGTCTGAATTTATGAGGTGATCTGAAAACCCTGCCATATAGGCTCTCAATCAGATTTAGATGTACTTTGCAATGCAATAGTTAAGTTTTTAATGCTGTGTAGGAATTTGTTACGCAGATTATTTGCTGACAACAGCACGCTGTTTGCTATCGATAATTGCGTAACTTACCCTTCTTGTAACCTAGTACACAGGTGTGTGAGTTATAATATTCCAAGTTTTTGGAAGGCCGGCCAATGTTTAACTTTTCTATCACGATAGAATAATTGTGAATTTGTAATTATGTCAGTCTTGCACCGGCTGTTGTGAATTGTAAGGTCGAAGAGCAAGCCGGCGCCGTAACCACTGCACCACACAACGCAACTATCGACAGTTGTAATCGGAAGCTATACATTATAACGTTCGTAAATTGGCATTCCATTCAAATGTTTAACCATTATTTTCTCGGAAACAATGAGGCATTGCTTCCTAGCATTTTCACCCGACTGTATTTTTAGTTTTGCGAAACTCATTTGACAGAGCGTGGACTCGCCTTATGAGTATGCCTCGAACATTTTCCCTCGTGGAATGGTTACTTTTAGATTACCTACAATTTGTTCATAGAGGATTTATTTGCGATATAATTGAAGTTTTCAATTAAAAAACTCACCCGGCACCTATACGAATTTGAAGCAACAACAATAAAATAAAAACAGACAAAAAATAGAGCATATCTAGTGTAGGAGAGGCCCACAGAGGTTAACGTAAAAAAATATGTAACTTTATTCTTAGAAATATCGATATTTTGCCATAATCTGACTAGTTTACACTATCTCGGTGTCTGCTTCCCTTCATCTTTTTTCTCAAAAATATAGTCTGGAAACATAACCCTACACAATTTACAAAAAGTACATAACACAACAGAAGGCAAATTCCAATTTGGCAGTATACTTTTATATTTATGATATTTATATACTAATATATTCCATGTAGTATCACTTTATATTTACAGCATTCTATAATATACGAGTACCGTTAAAATATTACCCAATAAACCCTCGAAGAATCCATTATTCCCATAACAAAAGACTTATTCAAAGGCAATAAACTTCATTTATTGATACATCTGATTTTAAATTGGCAATTACATGTATAATACGGGTATAGAATTCATATTTTCTTGCTTTACACTGTATCACGAAATTCAGCCATATACAATTTCCACCCACAAATAAATAACGTTCTAAGTTTAGATCAAAAGAGAAAAAACGCTAATATTCAAACACCAGAACTTTTACTTGTATATATTCCACAATTCAGTTATTAAATATACAAAAGTATATAAAAAAAACTTTCATGTCACATTTTTTACATTTACAAAACCGTTGACTATAAAACCCTTAAATTATTGTCAACTTTTAAAAGCTGGAGCTTTCAACGTAATTTTATTTCGTGCCCTGAAAGCTTCTGCTTCTGCAGTTTGTTCACGGGGAAAAAGAAAAATGAAACATATATGCGATATTTCAGCATCAAAATCGAAAACTCTCACTCGAAACCACTAAAAATCTCTCGTCCGGTCTCGAGTAGGTCTAAGCACTCGTGTGTTGAGGGTGGTATCCCTTGGGGGGACGTCCCACAGGATTCGCGCCCGAAAGACGTGAATACTTCTATGACTTCAAGGCTTTGTTGGCGCCCGCCACTATTGTGATGCCCGGACGTAGCCGCCGCCGTGCTTCCTCTCGTCTTTTGTTCGACGCTTCTTGGCGTGGGCAGAAAAAGGTAGGCTTTCGGACTGGCCGCATAAAAAAGCGCGCTTGGTGAAATCCTCAGGCCGGCGCCTGACGAAATCCCGTGGCGTAATTTCATGCGTTATAAATTCTGGAATATATCGCCCTATTGCAAAGCGCTGTCAGAAGCTGACAAGCCCAGCGAAATGATTGATATTCAAATTTGAATTTATATGAGAAGCAATCAAATTTACATTTCCTATGGTGATTACTTACGTGTTTTTAATAAATGTCAATTTTGGATGGAGATTCACAATAGATAGCCAGTTTCGAATATACATTTTATTAGAACCACCTGAAAGACAGGAAATGTCAGCAAATTTAAAATCGAATCCCCATAGCGACGATTAAAAAATGCTAATACAAGTTTTCCGTTAAAAGTTCGGCAGGTGATTTTTTTCCGCAGTAAACTGAACATGTTATGGCGAAAGTTAACGCTTGTTTTGGTATTTATTAATTAATATTTAAAGATTTATTTAAGAATTTACACCTGAGTTCGACATCGAGGAAGATTTAGGTTTAGTTTTGTTCAATTTTTTTTGTTTGACTTTACCGAGCATCGACTGCTATGGTCATTAGCTCTATTCAATTCTTGTTCAATGTAATTAGTCATGTTAGAGGCTAATACTATTGATAAGAAGAAAAATTCACTTTACTATGCATCTCCACCGAGAATCGAACCTGGGACCTCGTGGGCAGTAGTCATCAACCATACCTAATATCGATTGGTGTATGATTTAAAATTTTGGCAATAAGGGAAATATGAAAACAAATGACCTAAAATTCGACATTTCTCGGAAAAGACTTTTTTTTGCACGATACATATCTCAATAATTAGCCAATATTTAGGCGTAAATGTGCATATCAAAACAAATTATATTTAATGACGATTCCATCCGTATAAGGATGGGCATTCTGTAACATGCAGATAATTGACTATTCCTAAAATGTGTTGATATTAAACCTAAGGTTCTTTTAAAATATTTATTAATTGATATTTAAAAGCAGCTTTTAACCTCATCATGGAACAAATAATCAGCAGTCTTCGAAAGTGCAAAAAATGGGAGAGAAAGAATTGAAGGTCGTAAACTATGCGGACGATGCCGTGTTAATATCAGACACCGAAGATAACCTTCAACGAATGATCAACCAGTTTAATACTGCCAGCAAATGTGTCAATATGGAGTTTGCTACAGATAAGACCAAGTGAATGGTCATAGCTCCACTCGCGATAAGGTGCAAATTGGAAGTAGCTGCACAAATCATCCAACAAGTGCATAAACATCTCAAGCTACGCAGGAGTGAATAAGGAAGTAGCAGCACAAGTCGAAAAGGGTTTGAGAGTAGCAGACTGCCAAAGAAATACTATATAAAACAATAAGCACGTAACGAGGTCTTACGAGGTCTTCTCTGGGAAGACCTCGTAAGATATGGAGTGACCACTTAAACCCTGACTGTAGTAGAAACAGGAAAAATGTCTTAACAAGAAGCAGAAGAAGGAGATACTTAAATATTTAAAGAGGAATTCTGGACTCTTTCGATATCAAGAAAGATTTAGGGACTCTGTCGTGTTTTCGTTTGCTTTAACGGCCGACGCGCCATCAGGTTTTGTTAAATTATATAAATCTACTTGCTTAGAGAACTCACTCAATTACACTGTATTTTGATCTAATACTAAGTTTACAGATGTTTGATGATACCATAGTTTATACCCGGTATTACCAAAGTGGGCACCTTTGAGCGTAATGAAACGAGCTCCTGAATTCAGTTTTGGCTTAGCCTAGCTTGGACATGGAGGTTAGCCCATAGCCATGTTTTACACGTCAAGAGTTGTACCATTCTTCCCTGTACACTTATAAAGAACAGCGATCAAACAGGTGCTGTGCGTTTTGTCTCTTTATGCACGGTACCATCCGTATAGAGGCTAAAACGCACGGTGACGGGCCTAATAAGACAAAAACGCACGGCGGAAAGAGAGTCGTGCGTAAAGAGAGGCCCAATTGATCTGTCTACTATGTGTTATTGTTTGTTTCTGGAAGGTGTCGTAAGTAAAATACTCTACAGGAGAACAAGAGAGCTGCCGCGCCTGTTTTTTGCTGGATATTTTCACAAAAAGTTATAATAAAGATTTCTATTTTGCGCATCACTTGGAGTGACTATATTATACTCATTTTCTACTTCGAAATAACCCTACATAATTTTCGAACTCATTGTCAATCTATTTGTTTTAGAAAAAAGTACCCCTATGTATTTAAAATATATTTACATAAGTATATTTAAAATTATAAAAATATAAAAGAGGACATGTCCGCAGAAGAGAAAAGGATTATGGCCAAAGCAAGATGTGAAACTGAAGAGCTGGGCAGAAAGGTATGGATGGGGTATGAGTACATGAGGTGTGTGTGATGTCTACTGGACGATACTTATCGTTACTCATTGCTAGAATCATCTGAATACAACTAACCTCAATTCATTTCCACCTCTTTCTCTCTCTCTTCTCTCTCGTCCCACCTTAAACGGCAAGTGAATCAATAAAAAAGCGGTATATAAATTGACCTGTCAATATTGGACAAATTTGTTTTGTTTTTTATGTTAGCGCACGTAAATCACTGTGTTTATTTCTTTGACATGCACTTACTTGTTGTGGTTTATTTCTCCGCGTACTCCAAGCGCAATAGCGACCTCAGGACTGGGCGATTCCATCGCAAACGCAATTATACAAAAATATGAGAACGAAAGCGAACCCGTCGTCATTACGGTTTGCTTCTGACAGCCCGCCTGGTCTCGCGTTTAATATATCACGGGCCCGACATTCGTTTTTATTCCTCTGCCTGCTTGCTTGCCTCCCCACAGTTTCGTAGGAAAAAATATTAAGCAAACTCTGTACTTGCAGAAGCGATTTACACAAACGCCAAATTAGCAACAGACTCATGTACGCAGTTGATTTTTTTATTACAGTTTTTATCACCCCTTCTCAACAAGCAAATAAAATGAAATTAAGTTACAAGTTGAACGCGCAATCCAATGAAATTAATGACTCGCTAATGACTTGCAAAGTTTCCAGTGTTGGTGATAATGTCTATTAAATGAATGAATATTACATTGTGGCATATTTCTGAGACAGTATGCAAAACATATTCACGCTGATAATATTTAATATAACATATAAGAGGTTCTACAATTAAATTATTATATTTTGCAATGTTAAACAATTAAAAATGTTTACAATTTTGAAATATCAAAGTTATTTCCTCGCTTAAGCTAATAACCTGCAAATTTTCTTAAAAGAATAGTATTATTATTATTATCAACCTTTATTCGGAGTATTCTTTCCCCCTTTAACAACAATTTCATATTACTATTTAAATTCTATAAAAAATTATGTTATCTCTCACCTCATATGTAATAATGTTGATAATAATATTTTATAATGAGAAATTCACATCTATTCATTCAACAATATAATTACAGGTTGATAATATACACACGTGAAGTGCGAGGCGTAGTGGTTACGCCCTAGCGTGGTAACGCAGAGTTTCCGGGTTCAATTCCCGGTATCGGATCTCGCACTCCACACTTTTCCAAGTCCTGAGTAAGGACTGGGCGATGGGCCTGCAACTCATCCCCGTAAAAACAAACATATGCTAATCCACGTACGGTGAGACACGATCAGGCGTGGTAAAAGCTAACGTGTTCGGAAGGCGTAAAAACGCTATACAACCGAAAAACAGAACAGATAATATACACGAAACCAAATTATCCGCCACTAATTGACTTTGTCAGTAGCTCTAAAGTTTGCAACCCAAAATACAAACAACCCCGATGACGGTGATGTAGCGTTGGTAATAAATTAAGTTTGTGCAATTGCGGGGGAAACGATGAGCGAAACGCGCGTCGGATGAAGGCATGTAATCCGAAAACTGGCATAAATTAGCACACGCTTAATTGCGCATCGTCGCTGCTTCCATCCTGGAGCACCCCGGTGCTAATCCATTTTATCCCGACCCGTCGTGAAGGCGGCACGGCTGGCGGTGTTAAAACGAGATTGGATGGCAACGGTAAAGTCATTGTTTATATGCCATCGCACTGCACTGGTGCAGTGCTATCGCAACATTGGTTGGCATGCCATGCAATTCGTCGATGTCGATGTCGATCCGCGCATATTTCGTAACCGAGTGCATTCCACACATACCGGAATTGTCACGCCGGCTGCACGGTTGAATGCCGCATTGTTTCAGCTGTATTATTCTGGGCCACCCGTAGCAACTTGGCTTTTGTTCGTCGCTTGGTCGGGGTGTCGTCGTTTGACATTTGTGACTATGTAATAATGTTTCCCATACTGCATAACTTGCATATATTGCAACCCAATAATAACCGGCTTGTCAATAACGATGTTTGGTATAACTTTGGGGTAAAGTCAACTACGTGACGGTTCAGGGGTCTTGAAAGGCAGCTTTCGAAGTTCAGAATATAGTTCCTGGGCTCTGATAACACTGGGTATTTTTTCTTTCTGTTGTTTCTTGGGTAAATGTTCGCAATCCGAAATGAAATTGACGTGTTAAACACGGATATTACATTGCAAGGAGCTGATAGGTTCTAGTTTCTGGGATATTTATCATTTTGTGACAAAACGGTGTTAAATCGCGCCCTATAACACTGATTAATATATTTTCAAAATAAATAAATCTTGGTTAAAAGTTCCTGAGCTGGAATGAATTTGACATGCTGAATACGAATAGGATTTGAATATATTACGCTCCCTTCTATATCACATATAGTTTCTATAAGAGCGTAGTAGCCCAGTGCTTACCTCGCAGGGGGATCCAGGTTCAAATCCTGGTGGTGACAATTTAGCCTCTACTCGCTCCGGCATCCGTATTATTGTTTAGGCACGTCCGGTGGTACCATCTTATCTTTAACGACCTCCCGCAGATCGGGAGACTAGACTTAAGAGTGGCGAAATGTGCATCGCAGATGTTTGAGTAAAGCTGTGCCTAAGGGTAGCGTTTCGTGGCATACCTTGTAGGTCTTAAGAGAGAGCGTGTGCTAGGCGGAGTGTGCTTGGATTGGTCCAGGGGTAGGTTCATGGAGTGGAAGATTGTGGGGGAAAGCGTTGTGGGTGTGTGGACCCCAGCCGATGTAAATTGTAAATTTGTGTAAATAAAATAGTTACAAGCCATACTTCGACGTGTCTACTTCTCTCCGTAGCGCAATCATCACTGTCAACGAACGGGTAGTTCGGGTCCTGTTAAAATAAAATTACCCAGTTTCATTTTATCTTCTTAAAAAGAAACAATATAAAACCAAAATCTCAAAAAAAAATCCGAAAGTAGAAACAGAAATTTCCAAAGTGAATTAAACCGAAAAATCCGAGCTTTCATCGCAGAACTAACTTTGTCGTTTTTTATTTTGTCTCTCATGTTCGTTGCGCAAAAATTGCGAACACGCCACAGCTCTCAACACGCCTCTTTGAGTGGCGGAGTTTAAACTTGTGCGAATTATCCCCAAGCTAAATTAATGCACCGCACCAACCACAGCGACACAACGAGCGGATTGTAAACAAAACTCGTCGTCTTTATTTTCTCACTTTCGCACATATCTGCATAACTTCAAGTCTCATCATCTTATGATCATGTTAAGATTGTACCCATCCAAGGTAACTTACTTTTTAAATTGTCCTTGGAAGCAATTTAAAAAGTTTCCTACGTGTATGATAGTAGTTGTGGGAATGAGTTAGGAAACATTATACTAAGTACTTTCTCTCAAATATAAATATTCATTGTTTGTATTGCTACTATCTTTGTTGGTACTCGATTTTTTATAAAGTTATAAAATGTTTGAAAAACAAACATAGCTGTTTTTACAAGTATATTAAGGATTATCTGTGTTACATAAAGCGATATTGAAATTTTATACGCGTTTTACGCTTACGCTTTGTTTGCAGATGCAAATAAATTCGCTCACGCGTAGCTTCGTCCTCTTTTGGCTGTTCTGCCATCATCAGACGACGTCGTTCAACGTGCCGAGGAATAACGAATATCGCACGGCGAATACGGGAGAGGTGATTACGACTAGCGCAAAGGAGGTGCCCAACCCGGAGCCGAGCTGTGAGGAGCTCAAGCAGATGTGGCGCTTCTCGAAGCGCCAATCGCGTGCTGCCGAGATTACCAATGAGATACCGACATATCGGGATCCGTTTACCCTCAACGTATGGGAGCCGTACGCTGCGGCACGCTCACGCAGCATAGGCGGGTAGGTGGACCCACCCACTTTTAGCTCCTCCTACTATCTTTATAACTCCTCCTGTTTTATAAAAACTCCTCCTTTTAGATCATTTTAGATATAGGAATTATATCCAAGTTTTATAGAGAACTTGAATATAACTCTATACTTCTTCGATGAGGTCCCCCTCCCTATACCAAATTTGATAACCGATTGTGATGTTTTTTTTGTCTTAAGAATGCGGATAGGATATCGAGGTCGTCCAGTTTACGGCCGTGTCGTACATAAAGCACCCCTACTGCGCATCCCAGATGTGGCTGAACGTAACCGAGCCTTCGAGGAAGTGGCGCGGATGTACGGATCTGTTCAGCGCCATCCTGAGCCACGTCGACGCCCTCAGACAGCATTCCGTTTCACAGGGGGCGACCGAGTGATGCATCACGTGGGAGTGGCCCCACAAGCCGGGAGCTTCCAGCATCTAAAGGAACTCATCCAGACGGAACGTGCGCGAGAATTGCGGGAGCAGAGACGTGCCGAAGAGGCAGCTGCGCGCAATGAGGCGTTGAAGGAACTTGCACGCAATCAACATCGTGCTCAATTGTAAGCTTCTTTTCATTTATTCATTGTCAAGAGTATTCATTAGTATTCATAGTCATTATTGCTCATTCAAGTCCCAGAATCAATAGTGGGTGGACCCATAGGGTTTACTCCCCAAGGTCTACTAGCTACTTCCTGAGGTGATCACGTATATATTAATATTCCTCTTTAAAATTTATAGTTATATCTAGAAATATCTTTAACATTTCTCGGAATTGATGTTTAGCTAGAGTCAGTTGGCTGTACCAAGAATCTTAGGGCTTGTAATACGATTAATTTCCCTAACATCCCATGATTATCTATCTCTAAACAATTGTGGAATAAGGTCACTTGAGCCCATTGACCCTTCATGTTTGGTGACTGCACTTTTTGTACTGGGCCTAGGGGTGCCAAAATTTCAAAAATAATCAAATTTTGCAAGTATAAACAGACGTAGGACAAGTTTGGGGACCTCCCATCCATCTCTGATATGGTTCCATGGACCATGAAACATGACTTTGATAACATGATAGTTCGGACTAGATAGACTATGATCTAGTCTAAAAATCCCATGATTAACTTTGCCGGACTATTCTTGACCCGAGTTGTTCTCTTGGATTTACTCCGACTGCACCAACAAGTGTTCCAAACATTTCTAAGCCTAATTAACCATTATGTGAACATATCCTATTAGGAATAACTATCGCGATGCCTATAACTACGAGCTGGCAAGCGATCAGGATGAACCAGAGGAAACGGCACACGATAGCAGCAAGGCGATACTGGCATTCCCCGATCTGCTGGCACCGCCAGCGGCGCGCTTCGGCCCCGGGCCCAACGAAGCGCACCTAATCGAAGACTACAGCTACTTCCGAGATCGACCTAGAAATCAGCGGTCGTATTTTCAGCCGAGTTCCTTTGAGGTAAGCGCTTTCGCTGCTGTCGCATTGACGAAGTTGCTGCGACCGACTGCGTCAAAATTGCAATTTTATCTTCCCTTTTTTACTCTATCATCAACCCAGGCTTGGATGTACACTTCACTAGGTTCCCTTTCGTCATGCAGCAGTTTCATCTAATTGTCTTTGCGGCAGTTTTTTCTTAAGTGGCCGTTTTAGAGGGTAGCAGAATTTAATAACTTTTATGCAAAAACAGGAAGTTGATAATTGAGTTTAAATTGACTTTTAGGAGCATTTCTTGTCCATTATTCATGTCTAAAAAGATTTATTGGAAATTTTTGTATAACTTTTATGCTTTGAATAAAATATGACCTGAAGAAATATTTAGAAATCATTTACAAATTGCAAGAAGTTACAAGATTCAGGTATAAGAAAAAAAATTGCGTAAATCGGTATTGAAGCTTATTTATTCATAGCAGTAGTATGTTTTGACCGGTTTGATACCCACCCCCGCCACCTAACATAGAACATAGAAGATAATCTATTCACCATAAAAAATATTTCTTGGAATATTTTGCATATTTATCATTTTTACAAGAAATAATTCAAGTTATAACTTGAATAATTAGTAATAATTCACAAGTTGCAAGAATTTATAAGTTTCAATTACAAGAAAATAAGAACGAAAATTGATAATGAAGTTTATTTATTCATAATAATTGTATGTTTTCATTCCAATCACCAAACTACGTCGCAAAAACTTTGGTAAAGAATGTTTTTATGTCTTCAAAAAGTAGCAAATTACATCGGAGATAATTTGTTCTCAACAAAGAACATCAACACTCGCTAATGATCACGCAATTCGACGAAAAAAATGCCTGAAAAGATATTGTATGAAAGTGGTATATTTTGACCGTTTTGGGACCCACCCCCACCACCTCTCTTTACATGGAAGCTGTATTTTTGTTATTTTTTGTTATTATTTATATATTGTAAATGGCTGAATGGATGTATGGATTTAAGAATATGCCATTAAAGGTTATGAAATCTGCATGGAAGCTAATTTCTTCAAAAAAATCAAAGTCAAAAACTCGCTTGAACAGAATTTTATGGGAAAAATTTGCATAATTGCATTTACTTATAAATTTAATCTGAAGAGAAAGTTAGTTATAATTTACAAATTCCAAGAAGTTATAAGTTTCAGTTACAAGAAGATTAGTTCATTAATCAGCAATTAAACATATTTATGCATAACAACGTAGTACGTTTTGATTGTTTTGAAGCCCACCCTCACCACCTAACTGCATCGCATCTTTTTGTCTGGACAAGGTGGCAAATTACATAGAAACTAACTTCACCATAAAAAAAAACATTTCTTGGAAAATGATGCATAATTTTCATTTTTACAAAAAAAATTTCAAGTTATAACTTGAATAATTAGTAATAATTCACAAGTTGCAACAAGTTATAAGTTTCAATTACAAAAAATAAGAACGGAAATCGATAATGAAGCTTATTTATTCATAATAATTGTCTGTTTTCATTCCAATCACCAAACTACGTCGCAAGAACTTTGGTAATTATCTAAAGAATGTTTTTATGTCTTCAAAAAGTAGCAAATTACATCGGAGATAATTTGCTCTCAACAAAGAACATCAGCACTCGCTAATGTTTGCACAATACGATGGAAAACTCGCCTGAAGAGAAATTGTATATTCTTTCTTTGTCATTTTCAGAATAACATGGATTTAGACGGCTTCATGCTTTAAACGTCTACCGTCTACAAACCACACTCAATCATTCTTTCGACTGGCTGCAAAAACCCTGCGTATTTTTCGACACACGATTGATATCGATTTTCGCTTAGTCGCCTATAATCCTACAACAGCGCTTCTTACCAACTAACCTAGAAAAGACCTACAAACCTAACCTACAAACAACTAAACCTACAAATACAGGAAGAAGGTACTTTTCACCACTTCCAGCGCTTATACAAACTAAATAGATGTTAAACTATCATATCAAATCTAAAAACACAAACACTGTTCAATCAAAAAAAAAATGGACTCCATGGAGACAAAAAGCGTCAAATTGTTGCAATTATAAATGAAAATCGGATGAGAGATGAAGTGTAGAGAGCTTAATCAATTTTACGAAACACGACAATACGACAAATGACTATAATCTTTATAATAATATTTAATCTTGAAGAAAATACAAAGAAAAAAGTCTATTTAAAGTGGAAATACTGCGAATTTAACCTACAAAGTCACGAAGATGAGTTGAAGAGCGCTAATTAAATAATTACAACATTATAAGTACACATATCTAGTATAATTAGGAATTCACAATCTACTAGCCTGTCAGTTGAGCTGATAATTGAGGTTAAGTCATACGAGTATGCGTATTACGAATGTAAATTAATATCACCATAGAGAGTTAATTAACTCTTTACGAAATTCCGAAAAGGTTTGGAAAACAAAAGATGTGAGATGCGTCTAAATTGTGTTTGTTCAATTTTCCCGCTCAATATCGAGGGGAAAAGGCTGGGACAAATACATTTTTTGCCCAGCGTGAAAATTGAGGTTTTATATATTTATTTATGAGCCCGTTAAATTATTCACGAACAATTTTCGATCATATTAATTTGCATTCGATATTGAAACCATTTTTGAAGGAGTGCAACCCCTTTTATCGACAACTACCTGATTGCCAAAATTTGATCAAGTGGTGTTTATGAGCCTATTTTTGCTTGCTTGGAGTATTGGAAGCTGTAAACTGCGTCAACCTCGTCTAAGGCAGAAGTAGGTATAAAGAGCAGCTATAAAAATTTGGAAACCTCTGGTCTAAGGTATAGTGAGTGCACCACGTTTTGTATTTCCATCACCCAAATTTTAACAACCTATAACGGTCATAACGAGGTTGTGCAAGATTGGTTTACAGCTGTGTCGTCAAATTCACTTTTGCTAGACTCACAACCGGGAGGAAGATTCTTAAGATTCTTTCAGTAAGCATTGAGCTGCAATGCTTACATCTTCTTTGGGTTGGGCGCCATGTCGACAAAACGGGATTTGACCTTTTCGAACATCTGACTGATATTCACAGATTTCTAAAAGATTATAAAGTCTTTTGAAAGCTTGCAAAATTTATTATGGCTCTATACATGAAAGCGTTTATGTACATGAAAGATGTACATGTATATGAAAACTTATATAAATATGAATCATATATGTGCATGAAATGGAGCCACAATGAATATAAAATGCTTGAGAAAACAGTTTTAGAAAAATCAGGTCTGTAGCTCAGGAGTATTAGCATAAATGACAGAATTTACAACAGCAGTTGGCATTTCTAGGAGCTGAATAAAAAAGCTTACAATCATGAAGTGATAAATTCCATTGCGCGACTGTAACAATCAATAAAACAGGAAATTTGTGAGAGGACGACTGGATTGTCAAGGATTTGAATGCAACCTAAGATGTCAATGTGAAATACAAAATACAAATCAATTTCTTCCACAATGCAAAACAAAAAGAAATACAATTTAAAATAATGCCAAGAAAAAAGTGACAATGTAATGTAATGGCAAATATATCTACTTCGATATCAGTACTACTGCTATTATCAACTATATACGAGTCTATTTTAACACAAAATGAGAGTTTACCTAACCACACATTGTATTTACATTTAGAAGTTGGTGGTTGGTGTTCTCCCACAGAAATATTCTATATTTTCGAAATGTTTGTATATACAATATCTGATAAAACTGATTGTATGTTAGTGTGAGGACATGTTCGCGGAGGAGGAATGATAAACAGGCCTAATGGCCAAACAGGCCAAATACTTTTTTTACCACTTTTAATTAGTTTGATTTTATCTGCTATTGATATTCTTAAACTTATTCTATATTATAATTAAAAACCTAATCTTAAAATCCTAAAATCCTAGGTAACCTAATTTAATCTAACTTAACTGATTTTAACTTAACATAATCTATAACCTATAACCTAAACAGTAAGACAAGAAATAAATTCTTACAAAATCTATCATTAAATATCTTTAAATAATCTGAACTGACGTGAGGAACCACCTACAAATACTATCATCCAGATTCCCAGGTCATTCACCTGAAATTGCAGCCCCTCCATGAACGTCTCTGGAGGGATATAGATACGCCACATAAAATCTCAATTCAAATCACTCTGGTCCAGGCAATGAGTGCATCATCATCTAATTTAATCTTATCTAATTTAATCCAATTTAACCTAACTCAACCTGATTTAATCTAGTCTAACTTAATTTAACCTAACTTAACCTAACCTAAACAACATGACATGAAATCAATTCTTACAAAATCGATTACCCTATATCGTTAAAGAACCAGAACTGCGGTGTGCAACTACTCCCTCATTCACCTCGACTTGCAGCCCCGCCGCACAAAATTTCAATTAAAATCATTTTGCTCCAGTCAATTCATTATCATCATCATCTAATTTAACCAAACCTAATTTAATCTAACTTAACCTAACTCAATCTGATTTAATTTAGATTATTCTAATTTTAACTATTATAACCTAAATTAATTCTAACCAAATCACTCACAGCATATCCATATAATATCTTTAAAGTGCCCGGATTACGGTATGCAAACGCCGAACTACTCTAGCAACCAGATTACCAAGTCATTCACCTCGACTTGCAGCCCCTCCACGAATATCTCTGGAGGTATAAAGAAACTCTTCAATTCAAATCACTGTGGTCCAGTCAATCGGTTCATCAATATCCTCCATTTTAACATAACTTAACCTAATTTAACCTAATTTAACTAATTCTTACAAAATCTCAGCATATCCTAAAAATATCTTCAAATATTTCTCAGTTTATCAGTTTATCATTAACTCTTCTTTAGTAAAATTGTAATAGTGCAATGTGTATTTTTAAAAGACAATAATAATGTAGTCAATTGATGAGAAATATTCAGTATAAACGCAGTCAATATCAAAATTGCTCAGGCAATTGAGACGTAGGTGTATCCGTGTCGCAAAAATTAGATGGCGCTCGTCGATGAACCGGATATTATAGGGCCAATGTCCACGTTTGTCACGAGCGCCACCTGCGAACCACTAGCTAACAACTAAGAACTGATAAGTGACATGTGTCAGCTGTCAAAAACCTAGCATAACGTATCAATGTTTTTGAATGTGCGTTGACAATAATGTAAATCACAAGCCACATCGCTGACGACCTTGGGCAAATCTTCAATGACGATCCTTACTGTTCAACACAGAACTATTCGAATACGACAGCTTGTTGAAGAAGACAATACATCAGAGGGGTACAAGAGCGGATACCAATAGTGGACGCTGTGATGTTGACAATATAAATATTGAGAATAAGAAACTTATCTAGGAAAACACCCTCTGTAAAACGCTACTCGAGTACAAGAGAACACGAATTATTGAAGAATGACTTACAAGTAGTGAAGTCAGTAGAGTAGAGTGTATTTTAATTATGTTGTACGATGATGTTGAATATGAAAAATGGAGATACGCTGGAGGTTCTTAATTGAGGTTATGTATGGGGGGCTCTGGAGCAAGCATCGCACCATATGACGACTGCGTGCGACCTTGATGACAATGATTACATACATGCGAACGTATCAAATATATAAAGATTGTTTTTTATTCATGTAAATAAAATATTTGTATGTAACTATAAACCTACACTCATGCGAGACGGTCATCTATATACCAATATATTGAATATTCTGAAATAAATTCAATCCCAGCAAAGCAAATTGTGCGTATCTTTTTAATGTGAATAGAATAATGGATCTAAGGGTATATTTTCATTTAATTTAGAGTTTGTTGCTACCATATGTTTATTTTTATCATAAAAATCAAATTAGTGAAAGTATCAGAGTCATGTATATACTATGGTGTATGTATGTAGTGTACTAATGGCAATTTTTGCAGTCAATAAAATTTGGCTGTTTCTGAGATTCCAAGATCATTCACCTCGACGTGCAGCCCCTCCAAGAACCATTCTGGAGGTGGAGGGGCTGTACGTCAAGGTGAATGACCTGGGAATTTACTTACTATAAATTAGGCCATATAAACATATCTGATATCTTCATTAATTTTG
>WSZQ02016204.1:6725-25598 GCA_019419845.2 Weissflogia rhopalogaster | reverse complement strand
TCATTCTGATAACTTTATGCTACCTCTGGTGATAAATCAATGTTACCATTGTTGGAAATAATTGTTACCACTGCTAAGTAACACGCAACTATACATATCCTAACTTTTCAGGTGTACTTTTGTATGGCCCCCCTGGTACAGGCAAAACCCTCTTGGCACGTGCATGTGCCGCCCAAACAAAATCCACCTTCCTGAAGCTCGCCGGGCCCCAGCTCGTCCAGATGTTCATCGGCGATGGCGCCAAACTCGTGCGCGACGCCTTCGCTCTTGCCAAGGAGAAGTCGCCGGCGATCATCTTCATCGACGAGCTGGACGCCATCGGCACGAAGCGTTTCGACTCAGAAAAGGCCGGCGATCGTGAAGTGCAACGTACGATGCTGGAACTCCTCAACCAACTCGACGGCTTCAGTTCGACGTCGGATATTAAAGTAATCGCTGCCACAAATCGCGTCGACATTCTTGATCCGGCCCTGCTGCGCTCCGGACGATTGGATCGCAAGATCGAATTCCCCCATCCGAACGAGGAGGCGCGCGCGCGCATCATGCAGATCCACTCGCGCAAAATGACCATCAACGCCGATGTCAACTTCGAGGAGTTGGCGCGCTCGACGGACGACTTCAACGGTGCCCAGTGCAAGGCCGTGTGCGTCGAGGCCGGCATGATTGCGCTGCGACGCAACGCCACCGCCGTCACGCATGAGGACTACATGGACGCCATCATGGAGGTGCAGGCGAAGAAGAAGGCCAATCTCAACTACTACGCTTAACTGTGTAAACTGCGTGCATGTGTGTCTTTCGATTAAGCTATTAGTTTTTTTTTTCGTTTCTTTTTCCAAATACAATTTAAAGACGAACTTTTTGTAATAAATAATTAAATCAGAAGAACAAATGTCCCTCCACCAAAGTTGGATGTTATAATATACACAAATTCACTCGAGTTTTAGTTGACTTTACTCAAAAATTCTTAAAAGTACAATCACATAACAAAACTTTTTTTTTGTATCCTCGCATGGATCGCCATCGTCGAATTTGCAACGAACGCACATCACAGAGACTTATGGGAGTGTGCATCCATCGTACACTTATAAACATGCATTTTTTAAAAATTGGCAACACGATATTTCCGTAAATGTTTCGTTACCAGAGTGTGTATATAGCTATTATTTTGGTTTTCGATAGTCGTGACGTTGTTGTCGTGTGTGTTGCCTATGTGTGAAAGGTGTTAGCCCTGAACAGGAGGTGGCTGTTGTTGCGGACGACGGAAGTAGACGATGCCGGCGAGGAAACCGCTCAGAGTCATAATCAAATACAGGTCCCAGTTGCTACCGATTACTTCGGAGAAGTCGTATAGAACTGCAAATGGACTCTAGAAAAACAGGGTACATATTAATTTCTTTTTTCCAGATCTTTATGTAAACTAAATATCTAGCGGAGGCTCCAGAGTGGACCCATTTCATGAAAATTGGTATACGTTTAGAATAAGACTAGAAAAAATATACTCAACCGGGCCGACGCAAGTCTTGTTCGAGTATAACTAGTTTCTAATCTTATTCTACACGATTACCAATTTTTATTTTTATTCGAAAAACAAAATCTTAAAACTACCAAGTGATTTTTCCACTCACCTCTTGAATATTTTGCAAGTTAAACATAATATTCAACTTGAATAATGCTAAAGCGACAGGAACTTTAGCATCCGGCGACGATTCTGCAGCCAAATCATAACAACGCTTCGCCAAGTGTATATCCTTCTGCATACCCAAGCCCTGCTCATGCATGTATCCCAAGTTGAAGATCGCCTGAGCGTTGTGCTGCTGGTCGGAAGCAAGACGATAGTGCGATGCGGCCACCTCGTAATCCACAGACGTGCCATGTCCATAATAATGATAATCGCCGACTTTAACCTGCGCCGCCGAATAGCCCTGCGTCGCAGCTCGTCCCCAGTATAATAGAGCACGCACCAGACTCTCACTCTGTGGAATGAGTGGCACTTCGTTGCGTTCGAGCATGAAGGCGGCATTGCTCTGTGCCACCTCATAGCCTAGTTCGGCAAGAAGGGCATATTGTACGAATGCCTCGTTCAACTTCTTGCTGCGATAGTCGCCATGCGCCTGCATCAGTATTTCGCCCCAGCGGCCACGCTCGGCGACGTTCTTGAAGAACTCGGCCGCGGTTGGGCATGAACGGAGTGTGCCCGTGCCTTGTGCGTGCATTTGGCCAAGATTGTAGTAGGCTAGTACATGCCCAGAGTGCGAAGCCATTGTGAAGTATTTGTTGGCCATTTTGTAGTCTTGGATAACACCAATGCCATCTGAAATACATTTTAAAATCAAAAATTAATATCACATTAAATCATTAAAAAGTATGAAATTAAAGCACCAAAATGTTGAAATGGGGCAATTATTTCCTTAAAATCAATATTTGTCATTGTCAATTTTTGATAAATAAATATGTTTTTCGAGTGTTTAGAGAAAAATGAAATTTAGCAAAGTTTATATTTTATTATCAAAAGAATTTGTTCAAATTTATTATAGAAGTCACGTACGTAGTTAGTACGTCTAAATAATTTCATTATTATAATCTAGTATAAGCTTACAAACTACAACTTGACCTATCATAAACTTCTTATAATCTAAAATAAGAATTGCCAGAGTTGCTCACGTTACCTTGAAATAAAATATTAAAAAATACTCACTCAGATACATGTTCCCAAGCTGAAGCTGACCATCAACCCAACCTTGTTCGGCAGCAGCTAGAAAATACTTCTGCGCCTTGGTGTAATCCTTATCCACGCCACGACCGTACAAATACATCAATCCTAATCCACTTAATCCTACTGGATTATTCAACTCCGATGCTTTCTTAAAGTATTTGAAGGCCGTGTCGTTGTCTTGTTTGACTTCGTCACTTCCATCCAAGTAAATCTAGGAAAGACAAGCCACATACGTTTTAAAATTAAAAAAACAAACAGTGAAAATCATAATTAAACCGTAATATTACAGTGGCAAAAACCAGATTAAAAAAATCATACCTTTCCTAAATATGCCATAGCAATAGCATTTCCAGCATTAGCAGCTTGAGTAAAATAATGCATCGCCTTTTGATAGTCTAAATCAACGCCCCTGCCTCCTTGGTAGTGCAATTGTCCAAGCCCCACCTGTGCCTGAACGTCGCCCTTCTCTGCCAACAATTCATAGTACTCAATCAGATCGTTATCGAGAATACCAGAAGTATAGCCGTTTTCATGCTCGTCCAACAGGCGAATGCGTTGAATGGCAGCGCCTCCGCCGAAGGAAACTCCTTGACTCACACGTTCCGCCACCAGGCGGTAGTAATCCAGAGCACGTTCACATACGGACGCCACGGTAACGGCGCCCCAATGACGATACGCCATCACCATTTGTGCCCACGTGTTGCCACCAGCTGCTGCCATTGTGTAGTGCACCAGGGCGCGTGCCTGACTTGCATTTACGGATAACCCGGTTGCATAGAGAAATCCTGTAGTAGATTTAGTAATAATAATTACGACTATAATAAACTATGCTGAAATGAAAGTTAAAAAAACATACCTAATCCCATATGTCCTTCATGATGTCCAATAGAAGCCAACTCTTCAAAATTCTCCTTGGCGTCGTTAATATCCTGCGGTAGTGGATTCCCAAACAAATTCGCCCACGCCACCAACGCCCTGGCATCATTATTCCCTTTCTCCACGGCCTGCAGGAGCAATTTATACGCCTCAGCTTTATTAGGTCTCGTCTTGTTCAACACCTGCAGCGCAGCTTCGTATAATTGTTTGCCCTCCTTCTCAGCTGGTGATAACTCCTCGATACCATCCGCTTCTGGCACTTCGGGTAAATCATCCTCTTCATCAGTGGCCTCCACCGCCGGTGTACTCTCGCCTTGCAAGACGATGAACCGCATATTCCCATCCGCATCTTCAATCACTTTGTAAACGAATTTCTGATTAAAAAGAGAATCAAGCACCAAGATTGATTCTGGCTTAGCTAGAAATAAGGAAAGAAACGAAAAAATATCTATAAGCATGCAGCAACCTCTACAGCTACGTAAAGAAAACAGAATAAAATTAAAAAAAAAAACCAGAAAACTCAACAAGAAAAAGCGTAGTCAACACTCACAATTGTCCTTTTCCTTGGAAAGATCGGGTGCTTGCACCACTTTCAGTGCTTCACTGCCATCGCCGTGCGGATCGGACGTGCTCGCCGTGAATTCTTTGGCGTTGTCAGTCGTCGTTTCTTCGTTGGTGGACTCCGGCGAGGAATGTCTATTACGAACGTTGCTGTTGGTTTCGGTGGTCGCTGGCGGCGCCTGCAATTCGCAGCCCACCAGCTGCAGCAACAAGCAGGCGAAGCCGATCACGCACACACTCTTGTAACGCATCGTCTTAACGGTGCACACTTTTCACTTTGCGCGACGTGGATTTCGTAAAATCATTACAAATTTTGTTCGTGTTTTCGCTGCTGTTATCACTTACGTGTCCTGAACTAAAACGTCAAAAGCGCCTTGCAAAACCCCCCTCGTTTGTTTTATTGCGCCGCTGATGCACTATACACTTTATGAGCACATTTCACTGGTTATAGCAGGTATCTAGAGGTAAATATGGCAATGCGAATGTTGATGCAGAAAGAATAGAAATTCCCGAATTTACAATTATTCCAGAGTTTGGGATACGTCAGTTGACAGAGTTGACAGGACAGCCAACATAAATACATAATCAATTTATTTTTGAAAAAGTTCAGCAGATGGAGCGAGTAGTACAAAATTTCATAATAATCTCTAATAAACATTCCTAACTTGTAGAAAATTTCGTTTTCTTCGAATATTCATCTGTTTTCGTAGACATATGTTTATTATATTATTTAGTCATTACTGAAGACATATGGAAAAATTTTGTTTATTAGGCAACTAAAGTTACAACAATAAGCTGAAAATGAACATATTTTTACACATAACATAAAAAGGATCCGTTTAATTATATTTTAACAAACCATTTACCAATTGATTTGTTATTAAACAATCTATCTTCCTTTTAGTTTTCGTTAAATTTTATTAAGTTTCAAGTCGGGAGCACTTAGAGGCCAAATGATGGAACTAAATTGCGATATTCAAATTTTGTTTTAAAATAATTTATAAGATACAGATAAGAAACAAAAAGTATTACAGGGGTTTATAGCAAGTTACATTCTGAATCGAATGGTGTATGATTTATTATCCTGTGATTACGAGAAATATGAAAATAATTGACATTCAGAACAAATTATTATTCGAAAGACTCGATTTTTACATGGTATTTTCTCAATGATTTCAGTATCTTCGGGCTTCATATGTTATACCGAGACAAATTACATTTAATGAAGAATATATTACTGTACGAATGACGTTTCGTCATTTATTTGCATATTAGAATCTATATAAAAACAAAGTTTGAATTTCATATTTTAGTTTAAGAAGATAGGCAACCAAACTTACAAAACTATTTTTTCAAAGTACAAACAGAAAAAGCAACAAAATATATATTTTTCAAAACATTTATTTAAAAAATAAAGCCATTTTCTCAAAATATTTATTTAAGAAACAAAACATCAATGGCTGTCCATAAATTGAATTTCCGACATTATCAGTAGATTATTCGGGAGAGGTTTAGGTTGTGGCGATAGAACTGTGATTATCTGCCGTTCTGTATCAACACTTGTTCTGAAAAAGTTCAATTTGAATGAATAAATTACCATACTCTCTCTTAACTATAAAAATAATACTTACAAACAAACGAAACCGTGACATTGATGTTTAATCAGCTCATCGTCGTCCTTTTCGCCGAAACTAACTGCAAGTAAATGATGTAACATGCCTGCGTTTGGAGTCAAGAGCACGAGTTTGGTTAAGTGATCCTGTGCCTTCATTCCGAGTGGCAGGCATGAGTCAGGTAGAGCCGGAGCTCCAATTTTAAAAATTTTAATGTCTGAAAATTTTAAATCAAACGAATGTGGATAAAGAGGATTCTTGGGCGTTCCATAGAAATATTCCCGAATACGTTGGTCTCTGTATTCACTGCGAAGTGTTTTTGAACGTTCTACAACCTGGAATAAGCGTTAATGTTTGTAAAAATGTTGATATGATTGGTTGTTTTTTGATAAGTAAACTTACACCACCACTTTTGGGGAGGAAGACGATCTTGACGTACTTTTTAATGTCTCTTACAAGCTCATTGTAGAGACGTTCTTGATCTAAGACTAAGATTACGTCGACTTTGAAGGCTTTGGCGGCTGCTACGATGAGTTTGTAGCCGGTATCTTTTATCCAGCCACAAGTGTTTATTATACAACCAGACATTTTCGCTATAATATATATATTTGGTTATAGAATAGGTTTAACTAAAATTATAAATGAAGAGTGCTAATTTTAGGCAACCCATTTTAAAGTAACTTAATTTGCTCATGCGACTATATCTATTTCTAAAGTAACTTTGGTTGCCTATGATTAGTCGACGTAAATACTTTATTCTAACCTCAAAATAAGAGTATTATCCTTAGACAACCCAAGCTACATTAAAGTTTTGGTCAAAAACTTTGGTAATGGTCAAAAAACGTAGATTATGGTCAATAACCCCAAAATAAAATATACTTACTCTTCTTATTAGCATTCATCCTCTCGAAAACCACCTCACCAAGCTGAGTCAATAACAATTTAAATAAAGATGTATTCCCTGATGGTGATATATGCCCATAATGATACACCAACGGTGCTTCTTGTGAGAAACCCTCTTCTGTGTGAGCCGGTCGTTCGACCAATAAGGCACCCAGTGTGCCAGGCACCGAAATAGTACCCTGTCCGACATCTAAATCCACATAAATCGGCCTTCTCCCAACGCGTACGGCGTAATTCAGCAATATTCTGCTTAGAGTGGACTTACCCACATCTGTAGGCCCTACGATCATACACTTGGGCCCAGTTTGATTAGTTTCTTCTGCTTTTTGTCGCATGTAATCCAGTGCAGAATGGCAATTGGCGTACATTACCATTGGCGTTTCCTTTGCAATGTAACTCACGTCTGTCTTGCCTTTCAGCTCTAGAGTGCATCCCTGCCATGTGAAGACGGCGATCTTTGCTCCAGAAGTGAATTCATATGGCTTGCCTTTTACCAATTCGGTGCCAAAGACTTCGGCTGTGCCTGTTTTGAGGGTTAGATAGACTTTCTCGAGTTTCGTTTCGACTTCAAACCGCAATTCGCTGTCAACATCGAGTTTGAATTCTTGTATTAGTAGTTTTTTATCGTCTGGAGCCATTGTGAAATATTTGTTGAAATGATGATCGTTACAAACGTTTGATTTCGTTATTTTTGGAGTTCTACAGTTTGCTGTTTTGTTTTGTTTAAGTATGTATTTCTATAACCTTACTTTTTACTTCGTTTGTTTTGACAAAGCCGAATGTATTCGAGTGTATTCGAATGTTGCACAGGCAACCCAACAAACATTTTAAAAGAGATGTTTACGTTCTCGAACGCACTACCATCAAATTGTCATGTGTCATGTACGGTGTGTTAACTACCATTACCTACTGGTAGGTAGCAGAGAAAAGATAAGATAGAGAAGCAAATGTTATACCAGGGACCTTGAAATCAACTTGTTTAGTTCAACCCAATTTGTTAGATGGCGCTAGTAAATACTCGGAAATATTCATGTTTCTAACCTGGCACAAGATTTGAAATGTTAAAAAACTTTGGTTTCTTTTATTCCTCGTAATGTCATAACCTTTTTTCATTTTGATATATTGTCAGTCTTCATTTAAAAGTTACTCTACCCGTAAAGAAAGACTACATGCTACATATTTTCTAATCCTTGATGGTAGTGAAGAATACACGTTCATTGTGGCGCCACCTATGCTCCGCATGCAACGTATGCATAGACAAGTTAGAAAACTGTTTATAGTAGTGGTTCCCAACCGTTTTTTGCGCCATGTCCTCCTTGGTCGTCCCAAAATCTGTTTACCATTTGATCACATTTTAAATTAAACTAAAATTGAATTTATTAACTTCGTTGCCACTTTTTTAGATGTTTGCCTTCTTCATTTGATATTTCATACTTTCATTAACTCTAAAAAGCCTGCAAAGCCGGACCCATGCAAATTACTAAGTCTTGAAGCAAGTGTGCTAATCTAACTACCTCCTTTTAAATACTTTGCTTAGATAAGAGCAACCGTAAACACTCCAAGTCTGATGCAGTGTGCAAAACCACTAAGGTGTTTTGTCTTACAAATAGCAATGTGTTTAAAAAAAGACGCAGGCATCTTGTAAATCATCACTTTTTAGCGCAGGCTATGCAACCACGTGAGACGCGATCCAAGTTTGAAAAGCACCTTATATTTTGAAATATAGTTCCGCGTTATCCAAAATTAAAAAATAAAATAATAAAATAAAAAATACTCAACAAATAAAAATGTACAAAACTCCTTAAATGTGTACGGTTGGTTACTTTAGTATTATTACTCTTCTATACGGCTTCTATATGAAAGAATGAACAAGTTCCTTGCTTTTTGCTTTGTAAATAAATGTCTCTTTTTTCATAGGGCGGGTCGTGAAAGAATTTGTAAGCTCGTATCAGGCTCCTATTAAAATTATTCGGGGAACACTTCTAATTAAAATGAGTGTCCCAATTTTGTGCTGACAAATACAACAAATCAATCCACGAAACATTAAGAATCGATCCGTTCAAGGATTGGCATTCTGTAACATGCAGTTTAGAAAATATTTTAGAACAAAGTTTGAATTTCACGTTTTAGTTCCGCATTTTGCCGCTACGTGGTACCGGTCGGACCCGGTCCTCTTAATCTTTCTCTAAATTATCTTATAAATGTTTATTTACAATATACTGACGTAAAGAAAAAAAAAACACGAATGTTTATCTTTAAATCGCTGAAACAGCAAGCCTATAGATAATACGATTGTAGGTTATCTCTTTAATTGCACATTTGACCGAAGTTTCCACATTAGTCGGCTCCATTTTCCTGTCCACTTATCCTATTTTTCCTCATGAATCTCCAAGTTCGTACGGTACGACTCAACCTGTGCAGCCACGTGTATTTATCGTGTTTTTCATGTTTATGCAAATACGAATAGACACATAGCTATGCCGAGCCAAAGATCAGGTTGATTATGATAATTATTAGTCTCCCTTCTAAGCTGCGATTACGGTGAGTACGGTAAGTACACTCGTATCTCCACTGCGTACGTCAATTTCATTTGTGGTTGGGTTGCTAGTTGCGATGCGAGGAATCTAAACGCAATTCGACGAGGAAGAGCTGACTACGTGATTGGTACGTTTGCTTCGATTAATCTTTTGTTTTTCCTCGACTATAATTTCATTCGTTCTATGTGTGCACAGAGCAGTCAATGAAAACTTACAACGTGGAAGGAGAATCGATATATTATCGATTAGAACCTACACAAACTGTTTGGAAAAACTCCTGAAAATTTTGTAACATTTTAAGGTTGCTCCCAAAGGAATAAGATATTTTAAGATATGAAAATGTGGTAAAATCTTGTAGTTTATAGAGATGAGGTCGTATATGTAATAGTTTGGGAATTTTGTAGTGATTACAGAGAAATTTAAGTAATACTCGGTATATTCCCAATTGCTCCCGCTCACTGCCGGTTATTATACTGTTGGTTTTTGCATTACAATTACGATAAAGCATGATATATTTTCATGCCTAACTTGTCTTCCTTCCTATGAATTCACCAGCGCACTAACGATGAGCGCACTTGATTCAGATACAATTTGCATTTCGTTGTTCTTGTGCTCTTTGTTTTACTGTCGTCTACCATAAAAGAGCAAGTTTCAAGATTTATGTGATTACTTTATGTTCACATTGCGTGTAATAAATTTTCTTCTTATTTGTGTACTTTAGTGGAGGCCAGTGATATTTGGCCAAAAACCCGATTTTGCGAGTTTCAAACCCGAGAGACCGAAATATAAGTGTATGGGTAGAACGTCGGTGTGTGCTTCGGGGAATACCTACATCAAATCGACAAATGGCACACACGCGAGTGCATGTACTGCGGTGAATCCGACACAGCAGGGCACACATTCTTCGCGTGCAGAAAACGGGCTCACTACAGATGTACCCCAGAACAGCAACTGAAAGTCCAATTCACAACGAGTAACGCGGTAGCCCTCCTGGTTAAAAACGAGGACTCTTGGCAAATAATGGAAAACTACATCAGGAGCATCCTAGCCGATAAGATGATAGACGAGCATTTAGAAGAAGAAGGTTATACATTATATCACATACAAGTCCTCCCGATATTCCAGGAGGGCGCGACACACACCTTAGTGTGCATATAAAGCACCCAACGAGTTCTTTTATAGGGTCACTTGCTCCGGTTAGTATCACGCCGGCAACACCAATAAAAAAACCTGAGAGAACGAAGTTCATATACCGAGTTTTGAAGTCGAGTTTCAGCACCCTCAATGTTGCGCTGAAATTTGGAAATTTATTCCGACACAAATGCAATCATGAAGCCAGAACTGAATAATTTTCGTTGAATATAACCTTTGCAAATTATTAAACTGTCATATCCTGAACAGCAGCGTTGTTATTCTGTTAGGCTGTTATTATATCTTTCCTTTAATATCTTTACCCTCTTTCGACTTTACAGATTTCTGTTCAGGGTTATCAATTTACGTAATTTGGTTATAACTGTACTTTTCCTCCACATACTTCTACTGGGTTGTAGAAGAAGCTATCTGTGGAGTTTGTACCGGTTCGCTTATGCTCACATTGTAACACGAGTATTAGAAGTCATAAAAGTGTTTTTAAAAATGCAAAACAAACAAAAATCGAGTTTATATCGAGTATATATCAGAAACATCTTTATTTCTAACGTTTACGTCCCTTCAGCACTACAGAGAGTCCTTTCATCAGAATTCTGTACAGCGCTTTACGTTCTGTTCGTATATCTAACATATTGTTGTATACAAGTATGTTAAAGGATTAGGGTAATTTAGGGTTTGCGGGCACTATCAGCGGGTGAAAAGCTCAACCAGCCCGACCAATAACCCCCGAGTTCACAATTACACAGGGAAAAGACAGTGCACACTGACGAACTCCGTATCAACTGTGTCGCAAGGCGGTTGACGCCGCCAAGGGGTGTGAGTAAAGGTGAGGGGGAAGGCCTATGAGAGGAAGTAGCGGTACGGCTGCATTGTAAAAACACACAAAAAACGAGTTTCGGTACATATCCAGGAATTTGCAACAGACCTAGAAGTATGTAAACATAGGACAGTAGTCTATCAAAAATTTAACTGAAAGCGCCGATGTTTAACATAGTTTAGTTTTAAACGTTTTATCCAAAATCTTTGATCACAATGTAGATTAAGCATTCCTGGGTATTTTTAAATTATGGATGGTAGTAGATAATAGATCCTAGGTAAATACTGTCACGAATATATAAGTGTGAATTACATTCACAATGGCAAAATGCTACCTGGACCAGTGTCAAGACGCGACTACTCTTCGTGCATTCATTATTTGCTGACTTAAGCACTATGCACTATGCGCTAGATCACGAGCGTGCAATGCTCGTTAATTGTTATCTACATTTTTATCTAGAACTCTTTACGAGAACTACAATCAACAATAACAACAACTTATACAACTCATACAAATATTGCATATCAAAGTCGGTAAAAGTGAATAATGCCTTCGCCAGGACTTGAACCTAAAATTTGTTTGAGGAAATTAAAAAAAATATATATATAAAATTTAATCCTTTGAAATCATTTGAATAAAAAATAACCATTCTCACAAGTGGAACCAATACACACAGTTGAAGAAAAGCATCGTTAAAATCGTATTGTTGGTTTTTAAGCTAGACGCCGCCTAAATTCGGCTCGCATTCACCAAATTACTTCCGAAGTCAAGCGCCGTATAGAATTTTCTTTAAAATCATTCTCCCGAAAGGAATGTACTCAAAATTTTTCTTTTTTTTTGTATCCAATTTCTTAAAAGTAGAGAAAACCTCAAAACCCATAAAACACATTAACCCACAAAAATTAATAGAAACATAAGCTTGACACCACAAAAGTAAGTTAATAAAAAGCCATAATTCAATTCATCAATGAAATAGCTTCTCTTAATTCAATTACGGGAATAAAACCACATCAATGTGTACTACCGTGTACTGCGCTTGGCCTGGCTTTGGCTCCCTGATGTTTCGCGGCTAAACGCAATTCGTTCCATAGACAACACGACTTTTCCGTGTGTCTCTCCATGATAGATGCGTGTTTGCGTGCAGCATGAATGGGAGGACGCGAGGATCGGGAACGATGGTGCGGACGGAACGGCATGAGCGCCGACGGACGAGACTCCGTCGGCGGCGCAATGCGATCGTGGCCGTTGCGGCGAGCACGCGACGCGACAAACGCAGAGCTTACGCGAATACATCGCGCCTGAGCTTACCGAAGCTCATCGTGAATCGCGCGCAGATCAACTTCCTTCTTTTGACGTTGTTACTACTCTGCTTCCTTGCTTCCTTCCTTTGCGCGCCGCTCGTTTATCCGCGTAATCACACGTGGACGAATGCCAAACAATTTCACGCTTGATATCAGATATCAATAATTATCAACGAATCATGTGAACTTTTTCTATCAATATTGTGATGATTTGAATGCGAATGCAAGTGTTTACGATGTGACAAAAAGTTTTGATGCAAATTTTTGAAGAAAATGATATAAAAGTGTGCCAATGTTTTCTATAAAGGAAATTGTGTGGTTTTTATAAATTTTTGGAAAATAAAAATTTAAAAAAAATGGATGTCAAGAGGAAAATGCGTTTTATTCGCATTATAAGGTTAGTTTTTTCTTAAATTAAGTTGGTTATATGTTTTATTTCATCCCATATGATTAAATGGTTAGGTTAGGTTAGGTGATAAAAAAGAGTGCCAATGTTTTTTATAAAGGAAATTTTGTGGATTTTATAAATTTCTGGAAAATAAAAATTAAAAAAAAATTGATGTCAAGAGGAAAATGCATTTTATTCGCATTATAAGGTCAGTTTTTTTTAAATTAAGTTTGTTATATGTTTTATTTCATTCCATATGATTAAATGATTGGGTTAGGTTAGGTGATATAAAAGGGTGACAATGTTTTTTGTAAAGGCAATTTTGTAATTTTTCTAAATTTTTAGAAAATAAAAATTTAATAAAATGGATATAAAGAGAAAAAATGCGTTTTATACGCATTATAAGCTCAGTTTTATTTTAAATTAAGTTGGTCATATATTTTATTTCATTCCATATGATTAAATGGTTAAATATATTTGAGAGTAAGTACTTTCCAAAGAAATTAATTAATTCAAATTGAAATTTAAGGCGGAAAGAGAAAATTTTAAGCCCCCCGACCGGATTCGAACCGGCGACCATGGGGATTACAAGCCCAACACGCAACCAACTGCGCCACGTAGACTATTAACAACAATAATTCCGAGATGTTTACATTCTCGAACGCACTACTACCATCATATTGTTATTTAGTATGACCGTAGTCCTGTTACAGGCATTCATCATTTTCTCTTTCTAATTATTGCAATTCGTGATTAACATCATAAAAAATGCCTACCGATGATTATTTGTTCATATTGATATGTCAAAGGCAACTTCGCTACGGTCATACTCGAAATTGAAATTTAATACGGAAAGAGAAATTCGAACCCCGACCGGGTTCGGACCGGCGACTTTGGGGATACCGACCCAACACGCAACCAACTATTTACACGAAGTAAACTATTAATAAAAATAATTCATTGAACTGCCTATACATCCCAAGCGAGAATCGAACTCGGGACCTAGTGGTGAGTAGTCATTTACTATACCACTGCGCCATTTGACTGGAAAAACTTTTAAAATAAAATATTGCAACATTCTTGAAAGCTTCTACTTTCAATTAAAGAAATCCGATATGACATTTTAATTGTAAGTAGCTCCTCGTGAGCATGAGAATATGTTTTAATATCCTCATACTCACCGAATATCTGAATAAAATCACAAATACACAGATTTTTTAATAAAATTAACTTAGATTTATACAAAGTGTCTAATTGTAAATGAAAATATTTGAAAAAAACGTATATGCGCTTTGTTCAATTTGTTACGGCTTGTAACTCGTCAATTCCGAACTGTTTTAAGTCGTAAATAAAGTTTTATGCTTTTTAATCTTGTCCGCGCGGTGCCAGCAGTCGTTGCACCAAATAGCTGCATGCACAGCCTTCGAAAAGTGCAGTAAAAAAGCGAATAAAACCGAGAAAACAAGCACGAAAAACACGGACACTAAAGAACACGCATAAATCCACAAGCGTGTGTCTCCCCTGTAGCATTGTATTTGATCCCGGCTTGATAGATGCCTATCAAATTGCTTTCACAACCTACCAATACGCGCACCGCTCACTTCTCGTTTATTTAATCAGTTCAATTAGTTTAGTTTTAAACTTATTCCAACCACAGCAGTAGATCTTAGGAGGAAGTTAAGGGCGAAACATCATATACCAGGCTATAAAAAATAATTATTTCTTGTCTCAGATACCACATGGTCCTTCGAAATGTTAATGACAAATGTTGATGTGTAATTTAATGCATATTTCAAAGGCATAGTGTAATTCTTTCCATATTCAGAAACGATATTTAATTTAAAAATTGATGCCCGGTTTCATAACCTAGCTTTTTACGTTACTCAACTGCGTACACTCTAACGTCTTAAATTTTGATCAAAAATGAAAAACTAAAATCTTTTCGGAAAGTTAATAAAATTTGCTTGAATATGACGTCGAGTATTTTCAAAAATATGTTAAAATTTTATTGTTTTATACAATTTTAAATGTAAAATTATTTTTTGCTTACAAATTCGTTTTAAAATTATAAAAAATATAAATAATAAAAAAAATATATATATAAAAATAATTAAAGTCATATTCTAGAGAATTTAATTGTCTATAAGAAGAGCTATTATTCAGCCAAATCGATTTGGTAGAATTTGCCAAAAAATGTACGCAAAGTCGAAAATCACGTTCAACTTAAAAATTAATGCCAGGTTCATAGTTTCGATTTATGAGTTGCTTTGCTGCGTACACTCTAGGATCTTTAATTTTATTCCGAAATAAAAAAATAAAACCTTTTTGGAAAGTTTATAAAATTTGCTTGAATATGACGTAGAGTATTTTTAAGAAATTATTAAAATTTCATGTTTTCCTTCAATTTTAATTTTAAAATTAATTTTTTTGCTTACTAATGCGACTTAAAAATACGAAAAAAATATAAATGTAAAAACTTTCAAAAATCAATTGACGTCATATTCTGGAGAATTTAATTGTCTCTAAAATAAGTCACTATTCAGACAAATGGGATTGGTAGAATTTTCTTAATTGTGTATGCAAAGAAGAAAAACACGTTTAAACATATCAAAATAATAATTCTATATGTTCTATGAACTTTATGAGCTATAACTTCGTAAATACTGAAGCTATCAACCTGAAATTTTGAGTAAATATTCTTCTATACTTTATTTATTAATTCTATACTTTAGTTAGTGCTTAAGACCATTATTATGTCCAAAAATCTTGAAACCATGACAAAAAAATGTTGTCTTTGCAAATGCGGTTACACCCTCAAAAGTTTCAATTTAATGAGGCTCTACCTCATTCAGCTTTAGGTTAAACTTCTTAATTCTAAAGGTTATGTGTTTTGGGGTTATCTGCGTTCTTTAAAGGTTATGCAGGAGAGCCAGCGTGAAAGGGCGTCACATGCGTATCGTTTGATGACATATCATTTCAACGAGCAATCGCATCGAGAAACCAGAACATAATTAATACGTTTTATAATATTTCACACATGTTAATGTGTTAACATGACGTGACTTTAATATTGTATATTATTACATGATTTTATTAAAGTTTATAAATTATAAACCGCGTTTTATGAGCCTTTTTTTCCTCTCTGGTCAAGCTTGCGAGGATTGGTCATGTTGTGGGTGTAACCAGGCGCAATAATAACATAATCAACCTGAAAAACTTTGTGCTTAAAGTTTAAAGCATCGAGAACAAAAGAATAAGTCTACAGTTTCATCTCTCGTCCGCGTATGCATATTAAACGGAGTAAAATCGAAAGGGGAAGGAACTTGAACGCGGAAAGATGGTAAATTACAGATAGCGGCAGTGTGTATTAAAAAATAAGACGACGCAAAGCTGGGCCTCTCGTTATCGAGGTATGTCATCAACGATCAGATATGTATCGGGGTTTTATTAAGGCCTTTTAGACGGTCTTTACGCGTGTACCACCACCGTCGCGGTGCGCTTTAAATGTAGCCTTGATGGATCTCACCTTGGTAATAATTCATAATTCGATAGGATTACATCAAGAAATCCTAGAGCATCCTAGTATTATGTCGATGTAGGTTAAATCGGGTAGTGTGGAAGCTTAAATACGAGTAATTACTGATATTATTTATAATTCATTTAATTTCTTTTAATCATTTATAGTGTTTTTTATCTAGCAGACGTAAAATTTATAATCATCAATTATATTCGTATTTAGATTCGTTTTATAGAGTTTTGAAATAACATTTTAACAAGGTTAGGTCAAGTGTGATTATATTAAATGGTTTTAGGGCTTATATACTTTTATTTTTTTTTAATTATTTGGTTTATAGTTTATTTGATTAGGTTCATGTTTAATTAGGTTAAGTGCATCCAGAGTGAGAATGAAGATTAATGTTAGGAATTTATTTTACGTTCGAGTTTTCCAGGAAGTGACTAGTTTTAGAAATTCTACTTTTACTCATATTGTTCCTATTTCTAGAAGGATAACTCATACAGTAATTGATTCATGATGAAATTTGCTATAAACTCCTACAACAAACTCTTGAATTAATTACATATAAACGATATTATAAGGGATGAAAGTTGAGTCTAGCTGAAATTATAAAAATGTCTTGCAGTGATTTTTCTTAAAGATTGCACCTTTATTCATATATGCTATATTCCTATGATTACAAAACATACTTCAATCGATTCAGAATTAAATTTTCTACAAACACTTATAATAGTTTTTCGATAAATTGTTTAGAAGTGCAGTTATAAATCGTTGAAATTCAGCCCAGAATCACCCATATGACTGGTCTCAGAAAAATGACTTTATAAAGATTCGATTTTTTTGTCATATTTCCTTTAATCCTAAATTTATAAGACATATACAAATATATTCGTGGTGAAATTGTCTACAAAATATTGTAACATATTTAGCGTTTAATACCGTAGAAGCGATATTATAGGTCATGAAAGTTGAGTGTAATTATTTAGACTTTTTCTGTTAGAGAAATGACTTGAATTGGCTTGTCCTAAATATTGTACTTTTATTAATAGTTACTATATTTCTATGAATTCGCAATGAAATTTTCTGTTTTTCGATTTATTACTTAGAATTGGTGTTATTAATTGTTGAAGTTCAATCTTCAAATTTTTATGCCGCCGTCGGACTAAAAAAGTAACGTTCTAAAAATCCGTTTTTAAAATAATTTCCTGTATAGTATAGTATTATTATATTATATTATATTATTATATTATAGTATTATCTGTATAGTATTAAACTAGTAGATTGTTAATGAAATTGTCTACAAACTCCTCAAAAGATTTTTCGATTTCTTGCATAGATTAGAAAATATAACTCATTAAAATTGAGTCAAATTCTGTCGACAGTTTCGCTTTTATTATCATTATTTCTGGAATAATGGATGTTTAAATCTTTCATATAACATTTATTTCAAAGTTTGCAGTCTCTAAAGAATATTCATAGTTCATAAGGTGTTATAATACAATAAATCACAGCAATTAAATGCAAATCACGTCTGCAAAACATAAAATGACATCCAGTGACATCAGATCCTGCCAAATCCAAAGCGAAAAGCCAAGCTGCGCACACAATATCAACGCGTGTTTTATGCATATCAGCCGTCACGTTCTTTTCAGCGGTGGCATATTATTCAATATTCAAACCTCTCACAAAAATCATAAATCATAACGCGTATGACTCATGGGTATCCGAAGCACGCCTGAAAAACTAGGCGAGACGTGCAACTAGGCGATGTTTGAGGTTACAATAACAAACTGTCGCTTTTTTCAAGCTCGTCGGTAATTAGCTGGCGAATATTGGCAGAGGATGACAAGCTATACGGGCTAGTTTATGTATGTTGGTATGTGTGTGAGTTTGTGCATGTTCTCGCGTTTGTGTAGCTGCGGTTATTACGAAATAAAACGAATTCAACGATGTTGCGGTAGCCGACAAACTCTATCTGCACTGGATCTTAGACGACGAACGACGAGCATGACTGCGCGTACGATCCGGAAAGTAATTACAAATTGCTACCATATAAGAAGCTAGCAGAAAGTAGCAACAGGATTATAATTTGTCGCGTTTGAAAAATGCGCTCCCGCTACGCCTGCCAATTTTCCACCGCTGAATTATCGCTCGAGTTGGAAAAGGTTGGACGGTTGCCAACAGGTTTCATGTTTTATCGGGGCAATCATTATTGGGGGATTATTCTAATTACTAGCTACATTAAGATGAGTAAATGATTTGCATTTTGAGAGATTTTTGAAGTGATAAAATCTTAATGGGGGGTATATTTCGTTACGTAACGGTAACGTAACGGTGCAAAATAGGGAGATTTTGAAAAAAAGCGTCTTAAATCGACGTAGCACTGCGTGATTCGCTCATATCTCGCAATGTAAATTCTGCATAACAAATTTGAGATTTTCAGAAAATTGTATATCCCGTCACATTTTTATAGTAACCATCCTGATAGAAGAAGAGTT
>WSZQ02016093.1:3480-19711 GCA_019419845.2 Weissflogia rhopalogaster | reverse complement strand
GATCAAATAATTTTGCTAATGGATAATGTGTTCTTCCTGGTTGATTTCCCAGGTTAAGTTGGTACTATTCAACAAACCAGCACATAAACTTCAAAATGTTGAATACCGTTAACAACTAGCAAAATTTGAAAATTCCTTCAAATTCAATCAGATTAATTGTAAATTTACAAAATTGAAATGAGTTAAAAATTAATCCGTTTTGCTCAATACAATCAAAAGCACACAAACAAATGCTCATATCAAGCGCGAAAATTTTAATTAATGTATCATAATTTCGGATGTGCCGTCCGGGGCCGCTTCCGATTTAATTTCGAAAAGCGGCTCGTTTAATGCGCCAACGTCGGCGTCGTTGGCAGGCAAAGCGCACCCCTTTCTGCCCCCACAGGACTGCTTGCGCCCTTTGCACGTCACGTTAGCATTTTTTCCACCCTGCGCGGCGCGCGGCAGGCAGATTGGAATTGTTGCAACAACAATCAGTGCGAGCGCACCGAGTAAATTGGTTAAAATTTTCCCGATGAACACGTAACCGCGGGCGACGCACACGCCGCCGCAACCACCAGACCCGCCCCCGCCCCGCTGCCGCTTTTCATTTAACCGCGCACGTCGTGCGCAAATGCGCGCCACATTTTTGCGTTACAGCTGAGCGCCGACCTCAAACGGCGCGTGCAAACACGGAAAACCGTGTGCCAGCGAGTGATTTTTCTCTGCGTGCGCGTTTTATCAGAGGGATGGAGGGATGCGCATGACATGTCACTTGCAGAGTTTAATTTTCAAAACTGATACATTGTAGCCGTCTCGCTGGCGGGCGCAGGGCGGCAGGCAAGCGGTGGTTTGCGTATGCCTGCGGCTACGGATTAGTTATCAAAGGGATTTTCGGGGAGATGTGGCTGCATGTGTTTGTTACGGCCTACACCTCCCCGCATAATACTGATAACAAAACCGCAGAACGGCATTTCATGTTTACATCGCATGCACTTTGTTCTTGTTATTATTAAATTGAAATGTGATTACAAATATTGCTTATATTTATAGAGAATGGATTTATAAAAAATGAACATACAGCTTCCATGTTTCGGTTGTTTATGTCAAAGTATTCATAGTTGTTTTTCAACACGTTGTGAAGATTTTGATGGTGAAGATTTTTTTCCCTCAAGTTTATTATCTCAAAACACTTCGAAATGTTTATGCCAATTCAATGCATAATTCAAAAGCACATTGTAATTGTTTCACATTGATATTTACGTTAAAATGAATTGCATGTTTATATTGGTAAATTCATTAAAATTTAAATTTAAAATTAATATCGATAAAAAATGAAAAATCTAAGAATTTTTAAAATAATTTTCAAGAGGATGTTAAAATTATATATTTTTGAGTTTTTATGAGTTTTAAATTCATAGTTTACTTTCGCATAAAAATTCTACTTAAAAATATGAATAACATATAAATATGTTTTATAAACAATTGACTTTATATTTATTCATTTGCTATTAGCCAAATCGATACAGTTACCCGCCTAGGTAGCTTTTGGGATAGCACCACGGTGTATCACGCCGACGGACGAGGTTCGAGTCCTGGAGGCATCTCTTTGTGTGTGAATTATTAACACACATACACAACCACATATACCACAAACACTTTCCACTCCTCTCTACATACCCCCAGCTCTGTAATACTAGCTAGCACAGCGTTTCCAAACATTTTTTGTGAAATGCCCCACTTTAATCTTTCACAAATTATTATAGCCAGGGTATATAGGGGCCATAATAATTGCGTCGTAATTTGATAATTGTGTTCCAAGGGGGGCTCCATTTTCCATCCAGTATGAGTGTCAAATTCCAATGGATATCACTGTCCTGTCCTAGCAAATATCCCCCCTTATTAGTAAATTGCTGCCCGAGTGTATACTCGTGTTTGCGCTTCGGTATCCAGAAAAACTTGCGCATGGTTTTTCAAGACCCCTCTTTATCACTTGTAAAGCATTTGAATTAAAGGTATAATATTAATTTAAGGCTAAATTCTTTTTAAAATGATCACCAAGGTATAGTTTAGGCAACTTTAGAAATTATGTCCTAGAATTACTGCAACAAACAGTTAAAATAACTTTTCAAACGCATTCCAGTTGCATTTAAGTGCATTCCTGTATAAATCTGCACAAATCCCTCCCTTGTAGTCCCAACTACAAGTGTGGTAGAACGATGAGTACATGCGACTTAAAGACATATTGTTAAGTCGACGGAATACCAACGCAATTGAACGCTTCAACTCCTTCGCCACCGGCATAGCGAACAGTAAACTCGAATGCTTGAGGGCTCAATGCTTCGCTAAACATACACACATATACACACCGCTTGTAAATTTGCGGTAGCATCGCTTGTTTGTAAAACGCCTGTAATCCGGATTATGATTACGAAGCCGCACTCCTAATACGAGTCGTATACGCGGCGAAATATCGCCGCCGGCAGTCTTGCAACTAACCCTTTTCGGCAACTTTGTAACTTAGTCTCCCACTTGTAATCCTACGTTTTTAAGTCGTTTTCTAAACCGATCGATAACAATGACTTAAGGGTTGAAGTTTTTTTTTCAATTTGTAAGATCAATAGCTACTTTACTCTGGCGGAGAAATGAAAAAAAGTACACTGAAAAGCTCTTGCAAAATGTGTTTTTGAATGGATTTCGGATGGGGTTGCAAGATGCGAAGCCGAGCAAAGTTATCCGCCTCGGCTTATGCCTTTATTGTGTACAATTTGCACACAGTTTCCGAAACCGGATTCGGCATAACCGCAAAATTCCACAAATTTAATATATCCGTCGGCACGCTCTTTGACTGGAACGCATTCCCAGTTCGGATATCTTCCGAGAGCCCAGGGGCTAACTCGAGATGAATGAATGAGTTTTATAAATTGCGGAATTCCTCATGAAATTATTCGATTCAAGTATGAATTAATTATGATGTGGAAAATAATATTCTAACAAAGTTTTCAATAAAATTACGTATGGTCTCATAATATTGCTGATATCTATCACAATTATGCTCTTATAATAAATTGCTTATGCTGGTAGTTTTAATCATTTAAAAAATCTGCATTAGTATGTTCATGTGAAGTTATGCTCTTATTGTTACCCCAACCCTATTACAATCAAAACACTGCAATTCATTTGAACTTAAAAGCGCACCGTTGGGGTACCACCTACAGTTTGTAACTCTGCGGGTATGCCCTGTGTAGACATAATAGAGTTGTTTGGTATACACCTGATTTTTATCCCTTTCTCCTGTGGGAACAGCCTACATTTTGTAAACGTTGCTACTTAAATTCCTCAACTCTGGGTATGAGTCAATTAGGAGTACCTCCTGGTGTGACATAGTAAACTTGCGTTTGAGTTAAAATTCTTATGAGAACATTTGCAATTATTTGAAATATATTTCTCTTAATCTATTATTTCTATACTATTATAATAAAAGAATGTTTATAAAGTCTTTTATTTGTGATAACAGCGGCATGTTAGAAGTTTACAGAAATATTCCTTTTGTTGGAAAATAGGTAGCAACTAATCTTTACATTTTGAAATTCTCTTTTGTTGGAGATATTCTTTACAAACTTGTATCGATATTCAAGCACACTTAAGATATCCATCTATATAACACACCTGAGTATTTATCTGTCCAGAATCGCTCAATAGATTTCATTTACAGAAAAATCTCTTGAAGTCATCAGCATTGACATATATTATATCATTTAATCTGTTACACTTGAACACATTACTAAAGGCATTCATTACTAAAGGCATTTCTTATATTGTAAATACGTCCTTAAATGTTATTTGCCTTATTAAAGGTGCAATTACTAAGAATTGAATTGACTAATTGTAAGCGATAATTACTAAGTACAGTATGATACTATTTTATGACTGATTTATTGACGATGGTTTGAGGCTCATAAAATTCATTGAACGGTACACTGTCTACACTACAAATAAATTACTGAACTTATTACCATTTATGATTGTTCACATGATAACGGGACATCTATTGGTAAATCTGAAAATATGCGTATGGATTGTAGACGCTGGTCAAAGGCAACGACTGCAATTTACTAGAGTAAATGGCAGCGTTCTGAGGATAGACGATGCCCTGGGATTCGATTTCGGGGTATTCTTGAATGTAGGTTACGTAGCTTTGGGATTTAAGTTGCTGTTGGACTCGTGGTATTACTATGAAGACAGGACGTTTCTGTGCTGGTTCCTTGAGATTTTCAAGTTGTATATTCTCAGCCTAGAAAGGAGCAGAGATAGTATAAAGTAGGAGTATTCTAAAATCTTGAGTATAATTACAATATACTTAAAAATCTTTAGGTTACATTAAAGTAGGATAGCATTCTATACCTGTGGTTCAAGAGTTGTCACCTCTTCATCCCCGATTGTGGTAGTCTCTGGTAATTCCGTTGTGGTCGACTGCGGTTGTTCAGTTGTCTCCGGCTCAGCCGGTGGTGGCGAAGGCGGGCCATATCCGAGCGCAGGAGCACCGTACTCGCGCTGCGGTAAGGCAAACAGCGCACCGCTGGGCCGATAACCCGACGGCGCATAGGGCGCCGCCTCCGCACCATTCGGCTGCACCGCCTGTCTCTGGAAATGGCGGAAACGCGGCGGCTCCGCATCGCACATGGCCACCACCACGATGATTGTCGCAATCATTAGCTAGAAACCACCAATTTGATTAAAGTAGTTGATCTTTTCTAAGCCATCTGGTACGTACATCAGCAATGGAATACACTGTCCATTGCTCCACCTCTAAGTTAGACTTTTTGTGTTTTTGTCTTAAGCGGTATTCCTAACATTAACCATATCTATTCTTCTTATCAGAGTTGATAAACAAGCAGTTGTTACTTACATTCATTTTGGTATTGTTGTGGTTGTAAGTGCAGTACGTAACTGATGATTACTGAACAAACGATAGGAGAATTTATACTTATTGTAAGAGGTCTTACTGACACTGACACTATACACGATTCTTGGTAACCTTTTCCAAATCGAGATTACAAGCACCATTTTACATATTACAACTCGTGTAGTGTGCAGATTACAACTTGACATTCATGAAGGTAAGCGCGACAATTTTGTGTAATAGTAGCTTAATGCCGCATCCCAGGCACGCCGACGAAATTGTCAAATGATTGAAATAATGAAACTGACGCCCGTTCGTCACGTTACGTCCTCGAAAACTGTCGCTGGAGTAGGTGAGGCGTGGGCTGAATAATAAAGACGTCACGTGCGATTGCACTCGGAGAGGTGCTCTAGCGTTTGGCTGCCGGCAGCCGCCACCCGCCATCAACGCACCAAAAGGTCAAACTCAGTTGAAAGCAACAACGTCGAGAGTCCTCGAAACGCTGTCGCTGTGGGGGTGCGCTTTTTGCCAATTTGCTGGGCGGCAGGAGCGTTTGCAAAACGTTTGATGCGGCCGGAGGGGATGGCGGTGATACGGCCAGTTAGGCGTGTTAACACGACCGCTTAAAACTGTCCCGTGGGGGTTGTTCACCGCCTCCCTAACACGCCGTATGCGAATATCATTGACTGTCCGCTGCCGGCAGCCATTTAAATCCCAATTTGTATTAATTAGCAGCGCAGGCATGTCGTAGCATGCCGTGCACGAACACGCGTTCATAGTCAAATTAATTCAATTAGTTACAATGTCATTTGGGGACGATCTAACTTGGTCCTTTAAATACTCAACTATGATTTAATTTGATGTAATGGATAGTTCTTTTTGGTATCTTTAGGAACTTACGATTTAGGAAAGTAAAAACCCAGAATGTCTTTCATTTGTTTATACTTGTGAAATTTTTCTTTGATGTCTCTTTTTAGAGGTTCTGGATTTAGAAAACAAGAAAGATAAATATATAACATGCTTTTCCCAGTTGTTTTTCAAATTAGAAAAGAAATTTTTCTATAATCTGCTTTATCCGTGGTAAATTAAACGTGATTCGAACGAGTAGCTTTTCATACCGCTGGAAAGCTGAAAACATGCTGACAAAATACTGAGCCCCGCTGGAGTTTGCATTCGAGTATTTTGTTGTTTCTGGCGGACGCAGCAGTACAGGATCCAGAAAGGCAGAAGGGGGAGACCCGTTTTCGTATCATATCTGCCTTTCTCGCCGCTGTAACAACGGGTGGCGGCTGCTGTGTCTGTATGTGTATGCACACATCTCTCGCATATCAGATACGTGTATCTCTGCGCGCCCGACGCGGCGAGGAACGCGAACGAACGGAGCGGCAGCCCCCTTTTGTCCCGATATTGAAATGGAATCATTTGACTGTAAGTAATTTGCTTTGGTACCCCAAAACATATAGCGCACGGTGGCGGTGGCGGCGGCGTGGCAGGCGAATGCAAAGCGGCAGGCACAGAAGAGAGCGTCGATGGACGGCGACGGCGGCGGCCGTCACAATGTAACACAGCGCGCCTCCTTCATCCCGAAGTAACGTCTGCAATGTCTAGCGGATCTTTTGCGTGTCCCTCGCCACCAACACTACCGCCGCCACTGCCACTGAGGCTTGACAACTTATTAGACAGCAACATGCGCAGTTTCACCGACATAAACAACCAACCCGTGTGACGGTGACAACAGCTACCTACGGAATAACTCTTTGCTTTAATCAAAACCTATTAGAATAAGGAGTTATCACTATTGGAGTTGAGAGTAATGCGTTGACATGTGCACACCCTGGAAGGGAATTTCTGGAACATTCCGACGACCCAAAATTCCAGTGTCCCACAACTCGAGAACATTACTATTCGCGCATATCTTCAAAAATTATTACAACTCTCCGTTTTGTTTCTTAAACATCTCTATTTAGGAAGGTCTTCGGGAGGTATTCGTACCTTTTAATAGCATGTAATTTTCCAACATTAAAAGGACCGCCCTTTCAACAACCCCTCAATAATCTCCTATAGGACAGAGGTGTAAAAAACGGTTATAGCTATCATTATACACTACAACCCCAAACTGGTCTATTTACACTGGAAATTTTGTTGGAAAAGTGTAGGGAGAAAATCAACCGCGCCTCGTCTAAAAAGTAACGTGTAATTTGTAATCGACCAGCTCACGTGTCGATTGCCTGCCACTACCTCTCTACCCATCGATGGGTTCGTTTAAACTGGAAAATATGCCAAGCCCCTCAACCATTCACCGGCGTGCTAATTGAAAATGCAGGCATCCATTTTGCACGCGCAAGTTGTATTCTTCCAAGCGGCATTGGGCATATGCGTTTCGCCAAGCAATCGCGTCGAGTGGCAACTGATGTATGACGTTATTATATTCCACATTTTGCTACCACGCGGCACCCATATTACATAACGTAATAAAGTAATATGCGGGGCTCGGGTTTTTGTTCGGATGCGCTTGGGTGTGAACGAGTTGCGACTAATAAAGCGCAACTAAACGACGTCAAAGAGGGTTTCGCTTTCACCGATATTCTATTCGCGCTCGATTGCGATTGTTGTGTTCCATATGCGTGCTGATTTTCTGATTTTATTTATGCCAAATTTCAAATGTTCCAAGGGGGTTGGGCTGCCGTTAAGTGAAGTCGAGTGATACTTAGTCATAAATTCATTTTCATATTGTTATATTATACCCACTTCAACGTCACTTATCAATTTACTTGTGCATCTACTTCCAACTAAAACATAAAGGTAGAAATCGATGTTATTTTTTCCTATTCATGAAGCTTCTTAGGTAAAATTAAATCATCTTTAGAGTAATTGTAATATTATGATGAAATATAGAATTAGTTTTAGGGTACTAAATAATTTTTGAAATAAAAATTTCCCTCTTCCAAGTTGAACGAAATCCTTTTATTTCCAAGATTAAACTCGGGAAATCCACGTTTAACTTAGAAACGGGAGAATAAAAGAACCTTTGCTCCTTTAGCTCTAGCTTTCGTAATACACATACAACACATCTACATCTCAATCCATGAATGTGTCCAAGTTTTGTTGCTCCCTGGTCTGGCTTCAGACACCACTGCAGCCTCCATCGTCTCACCTCTCCGCCGTCTATCTGAATGCGTGGGTGTATTCGCGTGGTGAGCGTGTATTGGGGCCCGTGTCTCGGAGTCGCACACGCTTTCGTTCTACCGCCCCCACCGAGAGATAAGACATCCCGATCTGCGTTACGGCAACAAACGCAGCCAGCCAGAAACGCGCGATAAGGACCTTTTCGGGATGACGGCATGCCGCAGCCGTCTACCGGTTGTTGGCGTGCGGCGCAGCACATACAGCTAGGGGATGATACGCCACAGCCACCACCGCCGCCACCCGTTGCCGCCACCGCTACCGCCATCGGCATGGCTGGCGTGCCGCACACCGCGCCAGGCATTTTACTTTCCCGCTCGCGCTACCATTTTATACATTTGCGTGCCATAACCGAATTTGCTCGGCAAACATTTATTTTATCATCTTTCTCTTTACGCATTTAGCCGCCAGCGTCTCATTCTACACACACACATAACTTGCGTTATCTTGCCGTCGCATGTTTAGCTGAATCCATATAAGTTACACTTTTAAACATGCAGATTACCGTTAGAGTAGCAAAAAGCAACATTTTTACCGTTCGGCGTTAATCTATTAACAATGCATGCATGTGCAGAGGGTGCAGTGCGTAATGCCATGCAATTTTCGGTGCGCCTAAAATTTGTTATTAACGCGTCACTGAGCGATAAATATTTTTAGGGAAAATGGTCCCTTTGCAACGAGGGTTAAACGGGACGGATGCTAAATACGTTTGACATGCGGTGGTCTTTTTCCAACACGCACCACGATTTTTTCTTCCTTTCAATTATTCGAGCACAATCTATACGTTTTCGCTCGAGTGCATTAGTTGAAAAACATTTTTTTTTCGGTAGCATGCGGACGTTTGGCTGTTGTGAGACTAACGGAATCAACACATGTCTACTCTTACCTCGAAGGTTTAGTCTATTTTATGATAAATAGCCATGTCCAAGGTTTATCGACATATTGTTACAGCATTGTTGCCTCAAATGGACCGATACTTTTCGGTATACTTTGGAAAATTATATAATACAAAGGAAAACGTCACTTTGAGCATATAACTAAAAATATTCTAAAATTAATTTTCAATATTTAATATCTATACAGAAACTGATTCAATTTTTTTTTGTTTACATGCAAGGTTCCACGGTTCCAATACTTTTTGCCTATTGTATCAATATGATTATCTCAAATTGACTTATAGATTTCGGTTCCATGTTTTAAAATTATATAATACAACGGAAAACTTCAGATTGAACATTTTTATCAGCACAGTATAAATTATCTCCTCCTCAAGATGTTCAAATTCATACGATCAATTTTTATTATCTTTGCAGTAACTGATTTGGATGGATTAAACTCGGATGAAACCAACTCGGGTGACAACTCGAACGCCGGAAGCTCCGCCGGTCCCGATGACGATCAGGCGCGACTGCGCTTGAAGCGTAAACTGCAAAGAAACCGGACATCATTCACCAACGATCAGATTGATAGTTTGGAGAAGGGTAAGTGATCCTCGACGCCGCGCCGTGCCGTCATTATCAATTACACGAGCGTTTTAGCGCCGCTTTAATTGCGGTGATTAATGATGCGATTTTGGCACGTCATTAAAGTCATTAAAACTGGATATTAATGCCGTGTTTATTGATGCAGAGTTCGAGCGCACGCATTATCCGGATGTCTTCGCTCGCGAAAGGCTGGCAGCGAAGATCGGCCTGCCGGAGGCGCGCATCCAAGTCTGGTTCTCGAACCGCCGTGCGAAATGGCGACGGGAGGAAAAACTGCGTAATCAGCGACGAGGTGCACCCGCCCCCGCCGAACATCCAGGCCCTGCCGCTTCTCCGCCACGCTTACAGAGCTTCAATCAGACATCGATGTACTCATCTATACCGCCTCCGATGTCAATTGCAGATTCTTACAGGTATTTATTAAATGACTTGAAATTTTATAGCAAAGTGATTTATACATGTAATCATTACAGTACCCCAATGTCATCAATGGGTTCATTTGGTCACACCGGCTTGAACACAGGGATGGGACCGTCCCCGGGGGCCTGTCTGCAACAAAGGGATAGTCCAAGTATGGGTGGAGCAATGGGAGGTTATTGTATGGGCCGTCCTAGTTATGACCTGGGCATCGGATATGGTTCCAGACCGTCACCATGCAGTCCGGCGCAACCGTATCAAATGAACGGACATCAGTATAACACTAACGGCTCATCCTCCACAGGTAATCCCGAATGGCCAATAGATCTCTATATTTTATCCCAATTCCTTGGGGACCAATATACTAATCAACATTTTCGTTTTAGGTTTGATATCACCTGGCGTTTCCGTACCCATAGCTGTACCAGGCCAACCCGACATGTCCGCTCAGTACTGGCCTCGATTGCAGTGACCTTGGTGGCCATAAGAATTTTTACAAGGAATAATTATCCATTAACATACGCAAATTAAACAGCGTTTTTCAAAAGTACTTTCTAATTGAACGTGCATTATTAATATTATTGAATATTTATGAAACTTCCTTCAGTTTATTTTAGTTTGAATTTCATTTGATTAATTCTCTCTAATCTCCTTATTTGTGGTACCCAATATATTTTTCGTCCCAGGGACAAAAAAAAAACCGTATTTAAAAGATTACTGCATAAATCAATGAATAAGTTTCGTAGCAATATTAAATTATTAATATTTATAAAGAGAACTTAATGTATTTGTGACTGATTTTTGCGTTAGTTCATTCCAAAGAATGCGATTTTGTAATATAATCTCCCGACTTGATCCTCATTGATGAATGTGTATTAAATCAAGTACTATGTGACGTTCGAGATACATTTACGCCATGAATAAGCCAAAAATGCAATTGTCGTCATTGCAAACTGTACATAAATACATTTTCGGTCGCCATTTTTAAATTGGTTCACATTTTTGGAGGGAAAAGAATTTCAAACATTGTATAGTATGATATGAAATGATTGTAGATATAAACACATATCTTATTATTAAAGTATAGGAAATACGTCTCCAAAATGTTTGACCACGTTCTCCAAACAACGTTTATTTCGACGTTTTTGCACATAAGGAATGAGATTTAAATCGATACATTTATTTATTTTTACCCGATGTTTGTGTGATGTGAATAAAAATTGTTTGCAATTCATTTCGATGTGTATGAATGCGTTTATGAACTGGACATTTCTACGTTCAATTAATTGTCGTTTATTATGCAATTAAATCGTTTTCAATCGATGTAAATTTATTTGAAATATAAATACAGATGACTTCAATATTTGTGTATTTGTATACATGCATTCATTTTTAGAGTATTAAAAGTTTTAACAACATTTTTTAACAATATTCAGTATCGATTGTTCGTTTTCAGGAGGCATCTATTAAAGTTGTGCATGCACGAGAAATCATATTAGTCCTACTATATTAGTATTACAATTGCTTTGTCCGGCATGCGTTCATTCTGGAGTTCGCATTATTGCATGGCAATCATACATGCATTGCTAAATTTGGGATTTGATACCACGTTTTGCGTTATTTTATTCGATTTTGCATATCTAAACATGTTTTCTCATATATTTTGGCGAGTATTTGCCAAAAGTTAGAAAATCGCATGTTACTTTCCGAACCGATGCAGCTATCGATCTCTCGATGTGCTAAAACGAAAATAAGTCGATTTAACACATCTATACATGTTTTTCTCATATATTTTAGCAATTATTTGCAAAAAGATAGGAAATCTCACGTTGGTTTCTGATCTAGTTTCTCTCTCTATCCTTCAAAAGACTTTTTACGCGAAAATAAGTCGATTTAACAAATATAGATTATTTGCAAAAAGTTAGGAAATCGCATGTTTGTGTCTGAACCGTTGCAGCTCTCAATTTCTCGATGTGTTAAAACGACTTTTTACACGAAAATAAGTCGATTAAACACATCTAAACATATTTTTCTCATATATTCTGTCAATTATTTGCCAAAAGATATGAAATCACATATTAGTTTCTGATCCGATGCAGCTATTGATCTATCTATCTTTCAAAAGACTTTTTATACGAAAATAAATAAATTTGCAAACAGTTAGGAAATCGCATATTAGTTTCTGAACTGATGCAGCTATCGATCTCTCGATGTGCTAAAACGACTTTTTATACGAAAATAAGTCGATTTAAAACATCTAAACATGTTTTTCTCATATATTCTGGCGACTATTTGCAAAAAGTTAGGAAATAGCATGTTAGTTTCTGACCCGATGCAGCTATCAATCTCTGGATGTGCTAAAATGACTTTTTTACGAAAATATCTATATTTAAAAATATTTGAAATTTGAAGTTTAACTTAGGCAACCAAATTTATAGTATTCCGCTCAATTAATATTCTTGGTAAATTATAAAATTTTGTTAGTTTATTAATTATAGTTATATTTGTGCAATACTCGATCATTTTAATTATAAAATGTATGAAGTGAATAAAGATTTATTTTATGATATATTAACATAGGCAACCCAAAATACTTTCGCGTTGGCTGGTTACGACATCTGTAAATAAAAATAGTACTCTTACTTCACAATTGTCATCGCATGTGATTGCATGTGATTGTGCGCACAGACATGACGTGTGTGTTTGCTAGAACAAATACCGTATAAGCTGCACCTTGAAGTCGTCATTAAAAGTTCAGTGTTTGTCGCAATCATGAGTGAAACATCGAGCGCGAATGGCGCAGCTCCAGAGCCGGCTGCATCAACTTCCACCAGCGAAGGCCAGGCAGTATCCAACCCCACAAATGTGAGTAAATCAATACGAAACTCTCATCTAGAGTATAGGTTATTTCAATTTACAATTTCCTACTTTAAAGAGGATTAATTACGTTGCATTAATCTCGTTTAGGCGCCCCAAGGAGGCCTCGAAAACCGCCAGCCGACTCGCATGGAGTCGGCGATGGCCATGATCAAATCCCTCATCCTCCGAGGTATCATCATCTATTTCGTAACATCGTTCTTCAGGCGACCAGCACCACCAACAACCACCAGCCAGGGGCAGGGAGCAGCTCTGTCTGCAGCTAGGAATATGTTCGAGAATGGTACAATGTATTCTTTGCATGTTTATCTTTCCGAGCACGAAGACTTACTGGACTTTAACCTGGCTGACCGATTTTGGGTAGAAGAGGGCTTGATGTATGGTGATTGGAGTAGTGGGCCAAATGGTGATGGCTCGTATGTGTTCGAAAAGAACATTCCAGTTACTAAACATATGAAGAACAATGGTTCATTGTTTTTGCATACATTTGTTACAAAATATGGGGAAAGTCCGGATCCTAATTCGAAAAATTATGGAAAGAAATTTGTTTCATCATCATACAAGCAACTTAATAGGTAAGCTTATGTTTGATTTATCATGTATTTTAAAGATATTTTATTTTTACCTTTTTGCATTTTAAACCCATATCGTATGTATTAAAAAGTAAGAGAACTTTGTATTTTTAGGGAAACTATCTAATTATTCATTTATATTTATGTTGGCCCATTCAAAGTGGTCCTTGTCTGATATGATGCTTATGAGAACGCATTTTCCAATTCTGGAAGGTTTTGTAATATCCCCTTTTTGGTACAGCTTTAAGCTTTTTCAACCATGCAGTCTTTATCTAGTAAATTGTTGCGAATCATCTTTCATAGGTCTCTTTCTCTTTTGGGAGAGAAGAAATCACCTGCCGAAATCCGGAGAATAAGATTGGTGAGGCCTGATAATATTTTTTTCGGCCAAAAAAGCTATGCTCATACTACGGTTATTTTCGTCCAAATTGAGTAGCTTTGAAAGAAACTACGCTGACAAACGTTCAGTACCAAAACCTTTGGAAAAATGGCATTGCATGAGCCTATCAATGTGCCAACATCCTCAGCAACTGCTCTATAGTGATTTGATTGTTTTCCAAAACATTTTTTACGGTTCCCGGTATTATTGACGAGGTTGTGCCATTCTTACCATTTTGTTTGCTAATATTGACAGTGGTATTCGGAGAAACTGACCGTTTCTCCGAATACCACTGTCAATATCTCAAGAGGTTTGTTTCATTCAATTTTATTACATACAATATTATTCAAATTCTTGGATTTTTCGAGAGCAGACAGATCGATGAGCACCCAAAATATTGCCCACTGTTATACCTTATTCTAACATGATACCAAAAAAAACCGTTACCAAAAAACTACTAAAATTGAAGAGTCACGTTATATTTTGAATATACCTCATTTACCTTAGAAAATAGAATTTTATTTGAGGTTCAAAATATTATATTACCGACCAACATTTGAAATTTGCTTTTATAAGCATTCACATTAAAATTTAATGTTAAATGTAACATAAAAGTTGTTTAAATATTCAGTTTTGTTTGATTATTTCCACAAATATTTAAAATTTTCACATACTACTATTCTCCTTATCTATGGAGTGCGTCCTAGATTACTACATTTCCCAATATATTCGATTTCTAGGTACAAAAAACTAAAATCAACGGGACGAAAGAACCTCCTCACTGGCGAATCTGAAGGAGCAACGGTTGATGATGGAAAAATTCTTTCTCATTGGCATGAGAACATCACAATCAACTTAGTAACAGACCAAACCAACTGGCAATACGGTGCCGTGCCTCCGCCTCTTGACGAATATATTAAATTCATCGACAATGGACAAGTTTACAAGCCCGTTGTCTTTGTCAACGACTATTGGAACATGGCAAAAGATTACAAGCCACTGAACGAGACCTTCAGCCTGCATATTACCTTCCATCCACTGAGTTTATTCAAATGGCAGTTGTATGCAGCGCAGAAAATTCGCCAACAATGGAATTGGTTCCAGGACGATGCAGAGCAAACGGACGACGAACAAGACACGCTGAAGGAAACCCTGCTTGAAACCAACCCTTATCTACTGGGAATTACAATTGTCGTCTCAATTCTTCACTCGATCTTCGAACTTCTTGCTTTCAAGAACGATATTCAATTCTGGAACAATCGGAACTCTTTGGAGGGACTCTCAGTACGTTCCGTCTTCTTCGGAGTGTTCCAATCTGTTGTCGTTCTACTCTACGTCCTTGATAACGACACTAATACAATGGTAAGAATTTCCTGCTTTATTGGACTCGGTATTGAATTATGGAAAATCCAAAAAGTCGTGGACGTCAAGTTTGAAAACAACTGGATCACCTTTAAAGATAAAGGCTCGTACGTGGAAAGTTCAACTCGTCAGTACGACGAATTGGCATTCAAGTATCTCTCATGGTTGTGCTTCCCCCTATTGGCTGGTTATACCGTGTATTCATTGGGATACATGGAGCACAAAGGTTGGTATTCGTTCGTTCTGAACATGCTGTACGGTTTCCTCCTCACCTTTGGGTTCATCATGATGACGCCGCAGCTGTTTATCAACTATAAGCTGAAATCGGTGGCGCACTTACCATGGAGGATGCTGACGTACAAGTTCCTGAATACGTTCATCGATGACATGTTTGCATTCGTTATCAAGATGCCAACGATGTACCGGCTCGGCTGCTTCCGCGATGACATAATCTTCTTGGTGTTCTTGTATCAGAAGTGGATTTATCCGGTGGATAAGACCCGACTGAATGAGTTTGGGTACAGGGAGGCGGACGCTGAGGTGAAAGCTGATACCAAAGCGATTGAAGCGACTGAAAGTGAGTCAAAGGAGAGCAAGAAAAGCAAGTAGTGCAACGCAAGCAGGTCGCAAACAAACGCATTTGTTGTATTTTTTCAATTTGTATACATATGTAGATTTTATCTGCTAATTGTACATCGTATATACAATGTTATTGTAAATCAAGATCTGCGGTTTTACTGCATTATAATTACGTTTTAATAAGTTATATGATTAGTGACTTTCCTCTTTTCAGTTTTTTTTTTCTTGAGGAGTGTGAAACAAAAATTTGGTTTAGAGAATGTAGTGTATGTTAACAATAATGCATTTATCACTGTCTTATTGTAAATATCTAAACGTTTAGACGTTTTTGCTACGATTATATCTGTTACAGGGCAACTGATGTAATTTTATTTATTTAGGGATGTTTTCAACATTGAATAAATGTTTTTCAATTTACTTACTTATATTTGAATGTAACTACATGAATTTTCAACTGAAACAGTTTTTGGAGAGAAATCGTACGTTTCTAATGAAA
>WSZQ02015982.1:17377-35041 GCA_019419845.2 Weissflogia rhopalogaster | reverse complement strand
GAACAACAAAGACTAAATTTACTAGCTTCCTGTGACAGTGTTAGAAATTGTGTTAGAGTTTGTGTGAAAGATTGAACATTTAAAGTGTAGACCATCAAAGTTTACCTGAGTATCTTCCAAGGGTCAAAATCAAAAATTTGATTTGGTGCTTCGAAGGATGGTGCCAAACCTTTCTTGAAGACCTTCAAGGAACTGTGTGGGTTTAACCCAACTGAAGATAAAGCAACCTGATGTTTGATTATAGTCTAAGTTTTTGAAGAAAAACATAACAAAACTAACAAATTCTTCTGTAAACTACAAAATAATCACCAACTAAAGGTATAACAAAGAAACAACAAAAACAGAAACAATATAAAATCACTGAAACAAAATAAAAACAAAAGAACTGTTTGTCAATACCAAAGAATTTAATAGACTAAACTAGAAAGTTTTAAGTTTTCTAAATATTTTGGTGCTTATCAAACTTTTAAAAAACAGTTATATAACGTTATATCTAAAATTATAGTGCTAAAAATACGTTGCCAAATTATACCGAGTCGTTCTTCATTTGACAAAGGGATTTCTAAAGGTATTAGGGTGACGAGCGACGAGCAGCTGTTTCTGTTGCCTAACCTTCAAATTCTTTTTACCTTTGAACATTTTTAAAACCTTTCAATATTTACATTATATCAATTTTAAGAACGTACCAAAAACTTGACAAATTCTTCCTTTAAAATGTGGCTTAAAATAATTGACATAGTGATGAAGAGGAAATTGTTGGATTTATGTGCGGTTGGTAATCAATTAGAGTTAGAAGAGGAAGTGCTTTTGTGAGAAGTTTGAGGAGATACAGAAAGTAGTTTGATTTCCAAAAAAAGATGACAGCTAATGGGAATAGGCGTACGTTTGGACTATTTTCAACTCTCGTCGAGATGAATGAAGATGTGAATGGTGTGCTTGCAAAGATTGATGTTGAGAGTGTTGTTGAGACTCAAAGGTAAGTTTTGCATTAATTTTGTGTTTATTTCTCAAAGTTTTGACAATTATTTAAGGAGCTTTATCGTTTAAATTTTGACTGGATTGATTTAGATATCTTTTGATTTGTTCATTTTCATAGACTTTATAATGATATCAAATTGTACATGGGCTAGGATTGATGTGGAATAGATAAATATTAATTTTGGGCATTTTCATATTTGTAATGATTTTGGTGAGAGGTTAGGCAACCAACAAAAACAGTACATCGCAGTAAATTATTTCCTAATTAAAGTTTATAGCAAACGATTAGAAACAAACTGGATGTAATAGCGAAGAAAAATAGGAGAAGAAAAACCTATATTGATAATAAGATTTGGAAGGAAACCCTTAGAAACATCTGAACAAACGTTTGACCAAAAAGAAAGTAAGGAGACTCAAACGAGGAAAGTGTGGGAGGCGAGAACGGAAGGAAGGAGAAAGCAGGGAAGGGCAAGGAAAACTATCCCATGTTTTAAAAAGAAGAAATATTAAGGTTTAAAAGGAAAACAAAAGAAGTAGGAAAGAAACTTGCAAAAGACAGAAAAAGATGAAAAATATTCAGCAGGAGCTAATATAAATATGTAATATACACATATGAGATCTAACTGTAATTTGAATTTGAATTTGAATTTATTTGAAGTTTAACAATAAGTTATAAACGGCTCTGTGTTCTATTGAATTTGACTTTTCTTTGATTTTATTTTTATAATAATGAGTCAATTACCGCTGAACTAATGAGTTTTTTAAATAAAATTTTAAGAATTTAAAGAGACATAAATGAAGATAATTTTTACACAATTTCATATTTTTATTATCATTAGTTTTGGTTTTACTTTAATCTAAAGTAGAAACAATTTTATAAATTTCACATTTTTATTGGTCAATTTCTATCGAAAACTGTAATTTGCGCTTAAAATAGTAAACTAATTGTTATGAAATTATCTGCGATTGAAATTGAAAGAGATGAAGATCCTTTCTGGAAATTTTCAAATTTCTTGTGCTATCGGTTTTAGATTTATTTGAGGTCACTTATCTGTTCTCTTTGAAATTGAATTTTCTTTGATTTTGAATTGTTTATATTAACTTATGTGTGTTTATTATCCATTTTCCACGTAAAAACGTAATTTTCGCCTGAAATATCCGGAAAATTTTGACATTTAGTACAGTGTCATATTAATCACATTGATAATTGGTTAGGTATAAAATAAATAAAATTAAAAATGAATTTTTGGTTGAACTATTAAATATACTTCTATGAAATTCGGATACATCATAGACCATGATAATAAAGAATATATTCTCAAAGTTTCGCTTTATTTGCTTTGATAGTCACTAAAATATTTGAATTTAATTGCGTTTATGTCATGATTTCATCTTACATTTTAAAAAAAACTCGTGTTTAACCACAATTGAACCATTCCAATTATAACATTTCTAGATGATATCAGACGTCAAATTAGCCCAAAATTACCCTGTCAAAATTTAGAGTGATTCGCCTGTCAAATCTATGATTTACACGTGTTTTTTAAACAGTATTAAATCATCCACAAAATCGAAGCATTGCGCGCTGCCAAAAAGTGATTTAGCGTCTTGCTTCATTTTCGGTGATTTTCATTCAGGCATTGACGCCATCGGCGGAATATTCGACACACATTTTGCTAAAGAATGGTGGAAAAAAAATGGAAAGTTGCGGTGCAACTTTGTCGCCCAAGAAACATCCAGCTCGAAATAGAAACAATGCAAATATGTAGTTATGGAGTGTAGGTATGCGTGGAACTACTCAAGAACCATCGTTGCCTGTCAGTGAATTGTGACATTTTCTATTTTTAAAGACGTGAAGACGTATTAGGAATGTTAAAACATGTCAACAATGGTGGTAAAAAACGTCGGTATGAAAGTATATTCGCGTTAAAATCGATGTTGCATGTCAAAATTGTTATTTTTTAAAACAGGTATTATCTCGTTATATTTTTCACATAACTGAGTGTTTTCTTTCTTATTTAATGCAGAATTAAATGTCCTTCAAGATAATCTGCATATGTTTCGATGATTTTTATTTTAATCTCATCAAAATTAACCTTAAAGATGGTAGTTGCTAAAAATACCCTCCATAAAACTATTAAAATAAAATTGTTGAAAAAGTTGATGTAATTGGCACAATTTTAGGTAGTTTTACATCAAATAATCTTATCAGATAATACTTTAAAACCCCAAAGAAAAAGAAATAACCAAAGTAATATGTCTAAGTGACTAATTTTGCAAAATGAGTTAAGTCTTTAGCTGATAGTAAATTAAATTGTCCACAAGTTACGTTTCATAGTTTTGTAAAATTTTCATTGTAACCTTGTAAAATTTAACGTCAAATGCAAACGAAGAAAGCGCGTCAGAAATGTTTGATAAAATTAGTTCTAGTGGCTTTAATTTTAATCCGATTTTTATCAAACTTGCTTCTCAAGAATATTGAATATCTCCTTAAACAACATTGGCTACTATCTTAAAAACGTGCCAACTGGATTCACTTTAAAATCGACGGAAAATGGAACTTGCTTTGAGAAACCAGATTTGTCAACATTAGACAAAGCTCACCATAAAAACTAAACCAGTTGATATATTGTTACTAAAATTTACATATTTATAGCTAATTAATTGCTTTATCAACTGGTTTTTAGCGTGTCTAAATATTCCACCCAGGACCTGATTTATAGAGCTTCAAAGTCTTGCCAGTTTTAAAACTTCTAATTTAAGCAAATCGGTTTAGAATTTAAAAATTTGATGATATCATCAAAACAAACATAGACATTCCTATCAAAATTCGAGTGAACATATATGATAAGATAATCTATGAGTGATACAACTTGTAATTCCAAAATCTGAGGTTTTAAAGGATTTAATCAAGGTTGAACAAAATTTCATTGATTTTTGTTGATTTACTGATTTACTTGCTCCAAATAACTTTAAATTGAAGGAAAAATCGATCAAAGTAATTAAATTTTATTTTCAAATATATTTAATTTATTTTGTCTTTCTATGAATTATATACGGTAGTAAAATATTTTATAAGAATATATAGAAACGAGTGCAGCGAACACCTAGAAACAACAAACGATAACGAAAGTTATCGTTAGTTATGAACGTTGTAGTAAACAGCTGATAGCATTTTAACTAGCACACATTTTTGCACAAATTTCTAGGTTATTAAAGTGTATAAATGTACCTACTTATCAGTTTTTACTGTTTTTGAATATAGTAATAAGAACTTTGTTTTGTTCACCTTTTAAATTTTTGAAACTACGCAATCAATAATTTACTAGTCAAAACTATTTTGTACATTTTGTGTCATAACTTCTAAACTAAAAAGCATTTCTTAGCAAAAATATCGTATTTTATTTATAAATAAATTCCCAACAGGCTAGTCTTCGAAGAATACCGAAATTTCAATTATAACCCTTTCAAAATTGATTTGAAAAAAAGAAAATGCTTTTTTTACAAGTTATCGACAAATCATGATATAACTCATAATATTATTATGTAATCTGCACGAAATGCTTTATCATGTAGAGGATTAAATTCCGAAGAATTTTGATAAGTAGTATTTTCGAAATGTACCAACCGGAAGTCGGTTAAAAAAAGATTCCAAACATATCGATGTTGAGTAAATACGAAACGGGTTTATTACTCGTTGTAGAAAACAGGTGATAATAAGGATACCAGTGAATATTTCTGTACCAAACTTTGTCTGCGTCTAGTTTGTAAATTTATCTAGCTACTAGTTTTTACGTTTTATACATTTATTATTTAGGAGGTGGTTTAGAGCTATTTAAAAACCAATAACATAAATATAGGCTGATTATTTTAGAATGTTTTACATTTTGGGCCCTTATCTTTATACTGATATAGGTACGAGTTTGAAATTTACATATATCGCAGAGAATTAAATTGTCTTATCGACTAGACATTCTGGATTTGTAATGTTTGCATTTTAAGGCAGTCAAAGTTTACGGGAAAACCAGTTATGTTAAATTTCAATAAAACTTTATTTTTATGGATTTTATTTACATTGGCTTGTATAAAATGCAAATCATGCAATACAATTTTACAAATTGTATGGTATAGTATTCAAAATTAAATTTTCTACTTAATTTCCTGTTTTATTCAGAATATGACTGATGTTGAATGTGTTTTAAACTGCTTCAAAGTTGGAATTATTTTTCATGAAACCATACGTGAAAATGTTTACATTTTCTGTTATAATATGAAAACTGTCTCATGGAATCAGTTAAACTGAAGATATATTGTAAAAAATAAATTATCTATACACTTCACTATGACATTTGTGAAATATCTTGATTAGAAACTGTTTTACATAGCTACAAAGTTGTAACTGTAACGAAATTAGTCCAATTATAAAAATCTTCAAATATTTTACATATTCTTACATAAAATCTTAAATTTTCAATACAATTTTTCAAAATGTTGATTTATTAAACATTAATTAAATTCTCCATATACCTGCACTTGAACTTTCTTCCGTATCATATTTTTACTATAAGAAATTGACGTGCAAAGTACAACCAAATTCAGACCTGTCAACACAAGTTATAAATACCTCCAAATATTATTTATAGCAAGCAAATTGTAAGGTCGCATAAGTCACGTAATTAATTATCAACACTCTATTGACTGTTGACATGCACTGCTTGCTGTATAGTCGATCATGAATCGGGCATTAACTATGCAGTAATTCGCGTGTTCGGGATTGCTATAAATATTATGAATTCGCGGTCGACGATGCACGCTGATCGTAATGTTAATAACACGAAGTGTGACTATTATTATCAAGCGATGGCCAGTTATCAATTGCACGCCACATTCCGCGGAATTCCGACGTGAGTGACTCGTGAGCGTAAACATACGTCAATGAATGGCAGAGTATGTTATATTTATTTGTAATAATAACTATGAAGTGTTCATTGCGATTCAAGTACGTTTTAGATGAATGAACATCGATTCGCACATTTATATTGGTGATTTTATAAACCCTGTTCAGGTTTTCTTGTTTTGTGCAGAAACTAATTAGAGTAGGTTAATGAAAATTTGGTGACTGGAAGAAGGGTTATTGAAAAGTATATTTACCTATTCATTCACCTTTTCATTTATTAGCATAGCGGTTATAGGTTGTCAAAATTTGAATTAAGTTTTTTTCCGATATTGTATTTTTGTTAATAGATGTTAAATTTACTCACTAAGTAATAAATGAAATTGGATCAAATTTGGTAGGCCAAAAGAAAGAGAACTAAGATTTATACTCCCCAAATCTTAACATTTTTCATTCCTTAATTTAGAAGATACAGGGTGATCGTTTTACATTTTCATTTTGTCTTTTTGTTTTAACGTTTGATTATAAAACAAATATACTTAGGTTAATGAAATTTTGGCAGCTAAAAGAAGGCTTGGTGAAGATTATTAATGCCAATTTTCAAGTATTTTCATTGATTTGTTTAGAAACTACGAGATATTAAAATGTGATTGTGAATGTTGGTGTTTTTCGTTTTTTGTTTATAAATGTTTAAATTACTCTCAAAGTAAGCAATGAACTTTGATCAAACTTTGGTAGGTCTAAAGAGGGATAGTTAGTATTTATTCATACCAAATCTTAACATTTTTCATTTGTTAATGATAAAGATACAGGTTGTTTTTCATCAATTTGTTTAAAATCTAGAAAGTGAATGATTCATGAGGGGTGTATGTTTCTGGAATATAATGATAAACATTCTCGTCGATGTACGTTCACATTGCATTGTCAATTCTACGAAATAATTTTGACAAAAACAAAACTATTACTTTTTTGTTTCTCATTACAAGTTTTACGCAAAATGTAAAGTAATACTGTGTAATCATGGAATAAAAATATGCGAACAGTGATTGCACATGTTAACTATAATTATCGGTACTTACAATTAGACAGAAACATTTTATATATTTTTAAAATGTTCAAATACTTGTGGGATTTTATTGTACCACAATACATGAAATGAAATATAAGATGAATGAGATTAAGATAACGAGTAAATCCAGGTGCAGGCGGCAGCTGGCGTCAATGTAGTCGGTGGAGACTCTCGGTACGGCTGACTCTCTGGTGGCGGCTGCTGGTGTCGGGCTCACTGTTGGTGGATGCTGATGACTGAATGTGTGAAGACTCGATGAAGAACTGAACTGAACTGGTTGATGGTGTCGAATTGTGGACTATATATACCAGGTGAAAATGCTGACGCGACCATTTGTTCGATTCGTCACAGCTGAACACGTGATCGCGATCTCGCTGTGCCGTGTCGGTGTTAAGGTGACAGCATTTTCGATATTTAGTCTCGGCGGATGTTAATTGTGCAGATTACGTATTGTTGATGAGGTTGGTGCTTGAGATTTGTTGATATTAATATTGTTTGTACGACAATGGATTGCCGCCACAACTTTGTAAATAATTCGAATCGACAAATCTGACACCGAATAATGCATTTTTACCGATAAATTGATAAAGGAATGATTATGATTTTTAAAGTCAGTGCTTTGCAAATTACAAATAAGTAATAAATGTGCATCTAATATTTGCTTATTTATAACTTTTATATATAATTACATTTCTGACATATATTTAAAACAATCTTATCACCTTAAAAGCAATGCACAGAAAATTACCTAAAAATACCTCTATTAGTTTTTTTTTACGCCACAACCTAGAACATTGAAATAATGCCATGAAAAACAAACACCACTAATCAGTGAGTGAAACTAGCATCCAATTATTTTCGCTGGATTTTCGCGTAATCCTCCCGTAGATTATCCAGAGCAGCACTAGAGAGGGATTAACGACTAGATAAACATAATCGGCACGAAAATAGGTTAAATCAACACGAAAATACGAAACAATCGGCGAGCTCTAGTAAAAAGTAACGCGTCACACACGTGTCAAATTGATGTCAAAGTCAATGCAATTACAGTTTTTTGTCACATAAATTCCACACGTTTGTGGTATCTAATAATAGAAAAACGTTAAAAGTTTTTGAGACTAACCTCTGACATCTGTGAAATTGTGTGGGCACCTAAATTTTGAAACAATTTTTGAGAAGAGTTAAGATAATTTTGATTTTGAGGATAAATGATTGACCAAGTGACATGTTGGCACAGTTATTTCTAGTTTGGAATTAAAACAAAATTTTAATAGGTTTTTATCAAACTTTTTTTTATCATTTGAATATATTTAGTTGGGTATTTGAATATTTGTACTTAAAAGCTCATTTTAAGGTCTAAGTAAAATATATTTTAATATATATTGATATAAACAATAAAAGTAATAACAGCACATACTTCCCTGAAATTTTCATTAAAAACTGTTAAATAATTTTGAAGTTATAGCCTTTTAAATTTCATAATCAGAAGTTTTTGTTTTGGTTTCCCATTGTTTACCTAGCTACTGCTGATTAGTTTTACAGATTGTTGAGGTGATTAATACCCACAGCACTGAAGAACAAATGAATAACATTCTAAAAATAGATTATGACTTAGGAATTTAAAGTTATTTATACATCTCTTTGTTATTGCCTACGAAATAATGACATTTTTCTAATTTGGGTTCGACTATTTCAGCTTTTTCTATGTAAAAACCAAAGTAATCCACGGAAATCCGGCTTGTAAACATTAAATTATTACTTTTGAAATTCCCGACAAAATTTCCCATTTTGAAAATATTTTCCCGTATAAAACTTGTTGATAATCATCAATAATAACGTATTTTCCAATTAATGCGAAGTATGCACATTTTAACTTCGAGATTAATTTTGGTGAGTTTCTAAATATGGTTATGAACAACAAATGACTGTAGGAGATTTAGAATTTAATTATCTATGATTTACTGCTGTCTTCATTAGATTGTATTAAAATTTATGAAGTTAGGGCTTCTTAAAGAATAAGTATTTCAGTAGATAGTTTTGTGATGTCGAATTTTAACTTTACTTTCGATTTTGGATACTTTAACTTCGACATTGTATTATATGCATTGCTTTAAAAGATTTGGCATTTAATTCTCTACTAATTTGTTCGTTTTTCATTAAAATCTGAGTAGAAATTAAAAATAAAATAAAAACTACAGCGTTTTAAAAGGAAAAGTTGTGGCAAAAACAAATGGTATAGTGCAGAATTTATAAATGTGTCGGGAATCTAAAGTGGGTTTTATACAATGTAGGATAATGGAAGATTCAGTTAAAGATCTCATGTCTTAATATAATATAATCACTAAGTAATGTGGATATTGCTCCTTAAATCATAAGTTTGAGTGTTAAACTATTTTTGTGAATAAAAAATTTGAACTTTCAGGTGAAATAAGAGGAATAATAAGAGGATATATTGGAAGCAATATAGTTTAATTAAATGTAACATAGGAGCTTCAGAATTTTATTCTCTACAAATTCCTTTATTTTATTCGTTTTATTTAAATCGTTGTAAAATCCAGGAAGATATTATACTTTTAAACAAAAGTTTCATAAAAATGATGAAATATGTGACCTACTTCATCGGTTTTTTCACTTATAAAAACCAACCCAATCAATATTCTCTCAAGAAAGTATAAAATTATTCTTTACTAAATCCGCCAATAAATGACCCTATTTCTTAACCAATTTTCTCAATCATTAACACCGTCACAAACAATTAAAATTCAACAAAACTCTCGTATTTACCAAACAATACGTTATTTAAAACTATTTTTTCCACACATGTTTCAATTAAACCACGTGTCGGATAATAATTGCGTATTTATGCACTTATCAACGAGTACGGTGATAATCACAGTGCAGTAGTCATGCATTAATCTGAAATAATCCCTGCTTTGATTAGCAACACGAGCGGGTGTGCAATTTCGCCTTTGGCGAATTTAGGGCGGATTAAAATTGATAGCGAATCAATACACGTATTGTGTGAACATCCCCTCAATCATAGGTGTCTCGTTGTGACGCACATGCGAGTTATACATATATTTCGTGATTTATTCATAAATTGTTTGGGCATTGTTTGCGTCGTAATGACGAAATGCGATGCGCAAAACTTGACGTTCTCGTGGCGTTGATTCATGCATAATACACGCATTAATGCGGCAATCGCATAATCGCCAGCGATTAAATACGTCTACAGCAGCGAATTTGATCGGCTAATATCGTTACGATGCCATATAATGGATTCATTGTTGATAAGAAGCAAATTTGAGCATGGGACAGTCGTTAAAGTATAAAATATGTCGCGCTGTAAAAAATGATGCAAGTTAATGGAAATTTCGCTAGTTTGTTGCTTGCTAATTATGAGGAGACCATGGAATTGTTTGTGACTTTGAAAACTTAATAGGAATGCTATTTATTCATGGGATTTTCCAAAGTTTAATCAGTTTCTTTTAATAGCTAGTGGTCTTATATAGTTGCTAGTTTCATTTTGGTAATGAATAAATACGGATTCCTATGATAGTTTTTTGTAAAATTTCTGCTTAGATAATAGATAATTATATTCTGAAGATATTTTTTGAGGTTTTCTTGAAGTACGACTAGAATAAAAGGAGATATAACGTTCTTAAACAAAGATTGTCAGATTATTTTGTCCTCAGAGAGTTCTTGCTTTTAACGTTTACGTTTTTGAACTTTGAAGGTGAATAAACGCTTTTAAATTTGATAATATAATGAATGTTTAGAATCCGGATTATAGGAAATTTTATTCTGTATCAACTTATTGTTGGTTTATTCAAATCGGATAAAAAATAAATAAGATATAACGTTTTTAAGTACAGGTTGCTTTGGCACATATTTATTTTTTGTTATTTCTGGCTTTCCTTTGCTTTGAGGTTAATTTAAGGACCTTTATATTGAAAGAAGGATAAGGAATGAATCATCAGAAGATTCAGAATTGAAGAGTTGTTTCATTAAAATTGGATGTAAAACGAGAATTGTACTGCGTTGTAATGAAATTATTTCAATTCCAATAAAATTTTGTGATTCGAAATTTTTAATTTTTAACGTGGATTAATGTGACAATTTCTGATAATTTGATGAATGTTTTGAGATTTGAATATTCTACATCAATATATGTCTAGTTTATAGAAATCTGATTGGAGTTAAGTAGGATAAATCATATAGCATTGAATGGAAGACATTTTTTGATTTTATTTACATTTCCAAAGTCCAAAACCATCTTCTACAATTAGCACACTATCAGACATGTAAAATTCATTAAAACGTTAAATCGTTAGAATCGTCACAAAAGTTCAAAAATCGTTAGAAAATCGTGATAAAAGTTACAGAACATTTTCTTTTATCCCGTAAAGTAGAACACATATTTTAACATGTTCAAATCTTAACGTTACTGTCGATTTAAATAAATTTCTAAGTTATGTAACAAATAATAAAATATAGCATAATATTCAGAATTAAATCCACTTTCATATATGCAATTATTGTAAGAATTGCTACATAATTACGAAAGATACAGCACGTTTTTTGAGTCACTTCAATTCAAGGATAAATTTGGCAACTTCGTGTAAATAAAACATAAAGGTTTTATTATCTAATTGTTAATTTTCTAGGTTAAATTTTCAATATTTTATAAATGTGTCATATTGGTGTAGGTGTGCAATGTCTGTACTAGAGAATTGTGATAAGAAATGTTCGTTAGAAACACTACAATTACCTTAACAAATACGTTTGTCATTTTTAAATCATTGAGAATTTCAAGGAATTGCATTGAAACTTCTTAAAGAATGTAGTCAACAAATATTGACTTTCATTTATCGCGTCATTACCGATTGTATACTAATTGATTAAATAATGTTTTCAACATCGATATATATTTAAATTTCTATTCGTACTCTTCTGGATTTATTATTGAAATTAAGAATTGACGAATAATAGAAATTTTAATATTAATCCAAAAGTTTATAAGGCATTCATTGTTTTTTTTCTTAGACTTTTTTAATTTCATTAAATTAAAAGTAGTTTTATTTCGTTGACAAAGAAAGCATTTACAGAAAAACTCAAGTATCTATACTATCAATGTCGGACGATTCGATACCTGGCGATTTCCACGCCATCTGCATGTGTTAGAGTTAAGCTAAACATCCGTCGAGGTAAGCATAAAAGTATCGATAAGCTACTGTCCCTCGAAAGTATAGAAGGAATCGAAAGAAAGGAGAAAAGAAATAATAAACTATAAGTACTTTGAAAAGTTGCTACTAGGTGGTGTTTTCCCCGTTCTTTTATATGTTTGATATCGATATTTTCCAGTTTCGGTACTGAAATCCAATCAATCATTGTTTTTAAAGAATTAAGCGTATATTCCTTAACGTTCATTACATACAAAAGGAAAAAACAAATCAGTAAAACGAAAACGAAGTATTTTGACAAATGTCTTGGAATATATATTTGGCCATCACTGCTATATAAAGAAAAAACAAAAAAACATGCATGAGATGTTAATTTAGAAGTCGTTAAAATTCATTTAGCACGCTGCCTGTGCTGCTGGTATTTTATGCTGGTTGACAGTGAGCAATGTTAATAAACATTTTAAATGTTAAAATTAGAATGTAAATCATGTACAAATCATGATTGTAAATCAAAGTTGAACTGAATAAAACAAAAGCCATATTTGCTTCTAGAAACAACACATCACAACATTTTTTAACAATAGTTGTTACGCGGTTGTCGCGGTTTTAGTATCACGGTTTAATTCCCGCTTTGAACGCGGGGCCTGATCTAACAGGGCCTTAATTGCTCGTTCACTCAACTGATGTTAAAATGATGTACACATTTACTTATCAAAATGCCGTTTATTTGTACAATGAGTAGGGACGTCAAAAAAAGTACCGGTATCGATAAGTATCGATACTACGTGTCGATACTTACCGACTTTTATCGATATTTTAATTTTCGATACTTATCGATAGTATCGAAATAGTAATTTTCGATACTGTTTGACATGCCTCTACACTGAGGCCATCTGTTTATCACAACCCCCAATTATGATGGTAATCGTTCTCTGAGCGACAGAGTCGTCCCCGCTGCTGCGTCGGTTAATTTGAAATATCGATAACAAAAAGTATCGATACTTCGTGAAAAATTGACATCCCTAGTAAAGAGGACTTACGTAGCGTAGGACGAGTTGTAGATAAAACAAGAGGGAATGGCGCGACTGGAACTTAAGCCAAAATGGCGTCCTCGCCACCCGAGTCTGGCCGATGGGCGCAAGGTGGCAAACTTAAAATTAAAACGCCATCTCTTTTCAGCGGAGCGATTCAATACCAATAGAATCCTTATTACAGATCTAAATATTTTTTAGTAAATTATCTGAATTGTTAAATAATAGAAGCGTTTTCAAAATGTTTGGTTGTGAATGAGGATACGTGGTCAAGGTTTCGTCTTGTAGCACGATTTTATTGCTTATTTAAATTTCGAATTTGTGAAGAAATTATCGTGAAAAAATGTGTCCAATTTTTAATGTGCGTAATATGTACCTAATTTTTTAAATTTTACTTATACATCCATTTTTAAGGGTAGAGTCAATACAATGCTAAACTAAATTTGACCGTCAAATAGCTAAGAAAACAGAAACATAAGAATTATCAAATTATAAAATCAGTTAGATTTTTATATAATCACCCAAGATTATATAATGTAATTAAATTAATTCATGAATTACGATACTATTCACTAAACAATCGTCTGTATGTGTAATGTGGCACATGCTTGACATAATACTAAATTTCTTTATTCATATATTCGTAACATGTGTGGAACTTGCAAATACGAGTAGGTATAACTAGGAAGTTGTAATTTTCTAGAGCGGAAATGATTATTTATTACTTAATTACTGTTATAATGTTTCCTTAATGTGTGCTGGTTGTGTGTTACAGATTATTAAGTAAGGAATAATATGGTTATAGTTTTACACTGTTCATGTTTTTAATTGAATGGAAATGTATTAATAGTGTCAGTATTAACTAGCATGGATGTAATTTAGTGGAATTTTATTCTTATTAATAGATTACTCCTACTTGTAGACGAGAACAGATGCTGGTGTATACCTCAGAAACTAACATTTCGATTTTAACTTTTCTTTCACATCATTTTCCTTTAATGTCAGGATTGCTATGACAACCATTCGAAATCATTCAAAAGTTATCTATTAAAGACTATCCATTATTACGAATAACTCGATATTCAATTTCTGTTTATTCATATCCTAAATTAACCTAAAGCATGTATTCTCGCATAAAAACTGAATAGTCATGGTTAAATATTGTTAAACACGCCCAGACCTGGTTCTAATGATTTTGTAACTAACATTGAAATACTTTAAAAATTACAAATTTATCACAAAAATGATTGTATTTCTTGTTATGCGTGGGTTTCCTGGAATTTTTTGTTTTGCCGTATTTGTATGGAACGGAACGTACGTCATTGAACATAACGTAAAATGCATTTTGCTTATCTGGGAATTTCCCCTTCGGAAAGTACATTGTGAAATATTCACTCGTATTATTACTGTTTCATGTACTAAGTCATGAATGATAATCAGCACAAAGAAAAGAAAACGATACTTGTTGCTTTTAACAAACGTATTTTATATGTTTTATTTACTAGCACTATTTTGAATTCATTTCTTTAATGCTGTTAAAATGCTGTTTACTTAATAGTACAAGAAAATTGTGGGTGTGGGAATATTATTTGAAGTTGGTCAGAAATAGAAATGATGATGTGTTACGGTCCGTGATAAGAATAGTAGTACAGGTAAAATGAGATAAACATATGTTGGTATAAAGATGGCATTGTTATACTAACCCCCCCACACACACACATTCACATTAAACAAATAAACGGAATTGATCAATAATAGATTAAAATTATAAAATATATACAAATTAAAACCCAAGTCCATACATCTTCCCTAATCGCATTCTCAGATTTGCGCTAATATTTTAATCCAGTCTGTAAAATTAATCCCAATTAATCCTAAATCAAATATCATCAGATTTATTCTATATAATCACAAAACAGTTATCTCCAGGCGCAAGTAATATAGGCAATAATAGAAACAATTGTATTGCAAATGAACTAGGAAATAGCTTTGTTTCTATTTCTCGTACTTTCCTCAACTCCTTCCTTTGTATAATTATACGAATGAATTGCAGGAAAAGACAAGGAAGAAAACCGGCAATAAAATAACAAGAATAATAACAATTAAGTTGGGAAGTTAAGAGCGATAAGACGAATTGTATTACTGGAGAATAACGAACGATGGAGACGAGCGGAAATATCGGAAGTAATAAAAGAAATGAAATAAACTTATTGTAAGCGGTTTCGAAGTAATCAGAAAGTTGGTTGGTTATAACAAAATGAAAGTGAAAGACTGCAGTTTTGCTGTACGAGTATAGACAGGTGCTGTTTGGAAGTGTTGTTAATCTGTTTTTAAACTGTGATGATCTTTAAGTAAGGTATTTATATTGAATCATTTATCTGGGTAATTCATCTTGTTTGGATTGTGTATTTCCTTTCTTTTGATGTGATTTTTTGTAGCTTGATATAATCTGTTGGAATTAAATAACGGATTAACTGTCAGTTGAGTAATGATTTTGAAAACAACAGTTGGTTGCCCTGCTTTTTAGGTAATCTCTGGAGTCGACCCCTCAGATTTGTATGAAAATTCGTATACGTGTAGAATAAAGCTGTGTGCAGACTAAGAATGAGTCACTTTACGCGCGCGTTGGCGATGTTATGCATGTAATTAAATGCAGTCGCCGAGCCGCCCTCGGTTTTGTTTGGCCGAAATTTCTTGTTGAACATGTAGGATGTACGTGTCTGGTTATCTGAATTGTATTACATTGGTTTCATACTTAACCCGCTTCATCGCTTAGAAGACCAAAAGCACAAAACTCGGGAAAAAAGGATAATAAAACCTTCTTCCATTTGAAACAAAACACACATTAATTTTTATTTATTTATTCTACAACCTTTTTCTACCACATAGTGATGTAAGGGAATAGTCACTTTCACTCGGTCCGATCTGGTCTCGCTACTGATGGTACTGCTCTGAACTATTGTGCATATGGGTTTTTCCGGGGAACGTTGCAAGCGAATCGCCCAACCTTCATTCGCGTATTTACCACGAAATCGGGAGTTCGGTGAAGACGCCGAAGCTGCTTGTTGAGTGGGAAGACCAAGTGGTTACCCATACAACGCGTAGCTACGTCCGACGTTGCTTAACTGCAGTGATCTAACGAACACTGAGCTCCACAACGCGGCAAGCAGCCGCACATACATTAATAATAAAGTCAAATTGAAAAGCATTGTTAGTAGTTTCTGAGGTACCTCGCCTAAATTTGCCTCGCATTCACCAGTTTATTCTCCCTGTTCTACTTTACTACGAAATTTCTACTTCTAGAAGAAGTTATAGAAGTTCTACTTAAGAAACAAAGTAGTCTTATTGCTAATAGAATAGAATATACTTGATTTGTCTACAAATTTCCATATAAAATACTATTATGAATACACAAAATGAATATTTACCATTTAGTCAATCACGCAACTGCCTTCGTCGCGTGTAATTCGACGAGAGCAAAGGTTACGATCAACTCTGGCATCACAACAAGCGTTAAGTTGTAAAGTAAAACTTTCCATGGTCTTCTCTTCTTGGTGCTGTGCTGCTGGTTGTTCGTTGGGGGCATATGTCACCGCAACAAGCAAAAGCAACACGTAATAAAAAACATTGTGGAAAAGTACATAATGTTATAAATGAGTGAATGAGTCACATGTCAGCACGATGGCATGAAACAAATGACAAATGACAGAATCCTACACCAACGAGCTTCAATAATTATGTAATCTAACCTTACCAGAAAGGATAAAACATTGAGAGTTCACATACCTCATTTTATCAGTTTGAATCTTTTCAACGCGTCATATAGAACAATTTAATGATTAAAGTGACTTGACATTGCTCCATGGGAATCCCCCAGTTCGCATTGGGTGTCAAATTTTAAAATTTATAACAATCTTTCTTAAGAGGGAAATTTACGTTCGAAAAGTTGCCTATCTTTCCGAAATCTTTTCATAAAAACATTTTATTCGTTTTTGGCAAAGCTACAAGTAATAAATTGGGTTATAATAAAATTAAAAATCTCTCAAGTGGAAACAATTCAGACATTAAAATGAAAGAAAGTTAAAATCGGCTTGTTAGTTTCTGAGATATACGCCGCCTAAATTCGAGTTAGAATCACCAGTTTACTCACCACGTGAAGCGCGCATAGAAGTTTTACTTCTACACCTGTGTTTCCCAACATTTTTTAGGCCATGCCCCTTAACATTTCTAAAATTTGTATGCCCCCATACATAATTTTTAACCTTTAAAAATTATTTTGTAATCACTTTGTAATTGTTATCAAAACATTGTAAGTAAAATTTCAAAACATAATATAATAAAAAAATTCAAAATAATTTTAAGATAGATTTTTCTATATTCATTTAGTGCGATCCTTGCGCTGGATGCTTGATGTACAGAGATTTTGTATTACGTTCCAATTTACTTACAATTAGCTTTGCTCTCAAGTCTCCACGTTATGTTATATCAAGACGATTTCTTTTTTTATCA